>CM040751.1:36294377-36484377 GCA_022829145.1 Albula goreensis
GTGTTATGCCTGGCTTTATAAATCTTTATTTATTCATGAGGTCACTCTTCCACCGTCGGCAGCTCTTATCTCTGGCAGTAACTATTGGAGAGCAACATAACCCAGCTGCTCACTTACTTAAAATTGGATGGTTTATCTGAACATAACTATGAAGCAAATAACACTGGGTTGAGAGCCATGTGTCACTGGCCTTTTCTTATTGTGAGTTTTAATCTTTCATATTTACCTTTGTATGGCTCTTGGTCTCATCTCTCACTAAAACTTTATTGTTTTGTTCCCCATGGTACGAAATGGATGATCTACAGCACAGTAACATCCAAAAAGAAGAACATAATAAGAACATGTAATGATGAGAACAGGCTGTTCTGCCCAACGAGGCTAACTGTTCACCCACAATCTACAGAGTATCCAGCACTGCCTCGAGGCTGGACTTCAACACACCAAGGGTCTCTGCCTCAACAACCTGACCTGGAAATCTACCAAGTGTAGACAAACCTTTGTAAGAGAAGTGGAAAGCAATGGAATTAACAGTTTAGACATATAACTTTAGGTAAAACTCAGACGTATAATTGTGCTTAAAAATATAGCATTGATGGCCATAGAGTACATAAACAGACCACTAAACCTTTAATGGACGATTTGCTGTAAATGAAAAGTTACGCATCTACACTACATGTGAGTAATTTCAGGTCCTGACACAGGATGAGTTGCTCAAAGCGGTGCAGTGTAGCACTTCTTTATCTGCGGTCAGCATGACTGGTCTTTGTGGAGGCGGGGTGGAGCTCTGGAACCCTCACTGGAGGCTGGAGCCTCCATTGTCCTGGGCCTCCAACAGCTGGAGCTTGTTACATGAGCCCCTTCTTTGAGAGGCTGTGTGTTGACACTGTTTTCTCATAATGTTGTCGGGCGAGGGGGGGACCCCGGCGCCCCTGAACAGCTACTGGCTGGAATGTCGGGGCCTGAGACATTGTTACATCCCAGCTGCCATGTCTGCCGCTCCCAGGCCTAAGAGAGGACTCCTGCAGTCCTGACCATGCAGGCTCTGCAGAACTGATCCAGCTAGCTCCAGCAACGCTCGCACGCAGACAGAGAGAGCGCGAAAAGGGCAGTGAGGGAGAGAGAGAGAGAGAGGGGGGGAGAAAGAGAGAGAGAGACAGAAAAGGAGTGAGACAGACTTGTTTCCTCTCCCTCCTATTTATGGGTGAAAGAGAACAGCCTGGTCTGTCTATGACCTGTGAACCTGTTACTTAGATGTCCGCACACGCACTTACTGACAGCACAATCATTTATCCAGTGTGCTCAGTGTTAACGCTGGTGATGGACTTTAAATTAAGCAAAGAATGGATGCTGAAAGATGCAATTCATTGTGTACGTATGTGTACATATGCATGTGTGTTTGTATATGGGTATGCATTGTGTCTGTGTGTGTGTGAGTGTGTATGTGTGTGTGTGTGTGTGTGTGTGTATGTGTGTGTGTGAGTGTTTGTGGTGTATGTGTGTTTGTGTGTGTGTGTGTGTGAGTGTATGTGAGTGTGTGTGTTTGCTTGTGTGTGTGTGTATGTGTATGCATGTGTGTTTGTGTGTGTGTGTGCGTATGTGAGTGTGTGTGTGTGTATGTGTGTGTGTGTGTGTGTGTGTGTGTGTGTATGTGAGTGTGTGTGTATGTGTGTGTGTGTGTATGTGAGTGTGTGTGTGTGTGCGTGTTAGTGATGTCATGCATTACTAAGCAGCAGGAGTAAGTTGTCCGTAGCACCCTGCTGTTTCCCTCTGTTTTGATAACCGTTTAGCTATTGACTCCTCTCCCTCCCACATGGTAAATGTCAGCTACATCAATACAGATGAAGAAGATCTCTATGCTTCCGAAAAACTACAGCACAGACAATCCAAAAGGAGAAAAAAAACACCTCCGAAACTTTGTTGTGCTGTAACATGAAGAAACAGCTGCAGAGATCAGAGGTTGAACAATTACATGCTGTTGCAGAAAATTCCAACAAGTTACAGAATATAAAATACTTGAGATGTTTCTGAATGAGGTACTCACATTCCTCTTTGATTTAAAGATCTGGGATCCGCTAAATCGGGACGAGTCAAAGGGCACATCTGAGTCATGATGACAGGAGTTAAACATGCTTTCAGGGTAAATCAATCACATCCTCTGTGTCGGTTTGTGAACGAAACTCTGAAATAAGCAGAAAAAACTTCAACACAGATCCAACGCATGAAAAGATACGCTCAGAACGTCAACCGCTTTTCATTAAATTTGCGTCCTCTACGACAGAATGAGGTTGTTATATCAAAAGTACTAATTACTCTCATATTACTTGTATGCTCTCCTTGATAAATACCTTCTTCTCAACCACTTCTCTCAAAATACATACCTGACGAAAGGAAAGGAAATCACCATCTAAAGGCTGAGATGAAAATAATCAATTCACACATTAATATGAAATGAAATTCTTCTGCTTAATTCAGTTTGTTCAGCCTGAAGTTTCACATGGTATAAAAAAGTGAAAATCCATTCAATGATTCTCTCCAAACCTTATTCATGAAAGAGACATATTTGGTTTTTCCCAAATACTTACAAAGTTCAACAACAGGGTGCTTATATATTTATATGTCTTAGCTTTCAATACTCCTTAGCATTCTAAAATGATAAAATTAATTAAAAGAAAAACCAAAATAAAAAAAAAGCTATGGATGAAATAGAGATATTATGTTGTGTCTGTTTCTCTGCTCCGTCCATATGTATTTAAAGTAAAACTCAAACTGGCCGTCCACAGCCATGAACCCAAAGGACCAGCTAGGAGAATGAAAATAGCGCAGTAACTCTGACTGCAGAGGACACTGGGAAATGTTTCGCTCTGCTGGAAGTGACAGGACAGCAGCATCTGATGCGGGGGAGACTGCAGCAGGTTCACGCTGTGACAGAGAGAGCCCATCGGCGGACAGAGCGCCATCCAGCCCGACCAGCACGGTCCACCAGCCGCGTCTGATCCACTGATTTAGGCTTCATCAAAACACACACACACACTCGCACACACTCACACATGCACACTCACACACACACACACACACACACACACACACACACACACACACTCACACATATGCACTCACACACATACACACACTCACTCACACACACACACCCACACTCACACACTCACACACACACACACACACACATACGCACTCACACACACATACACACACTCACTCACACACGCACACTCACACATATGCACTCACACACACATACACACACTCACTCACACACACCCACACACACACACACTCACACGCACACACACACGCGTACACACACACTCACACACCCACACACACACACACACACACACACTCTCAAGTGTTTGCAGACACACTCATGCACATGCACACACAGGAGTATTCGAAGATGCGCACACACACAGACAGATACACACAAATGTTTGTAGACACACACACACACGCACACACAGGAGTATTCAAAGATGCGCATACACACACGCACACACACAGGCAGATACACACTTGAGTGTTCACAGACAGACATAAACTATCACACAGACACATACACACACATGCATGCACATAGACATACATACAGACACGCATGTGCACACACACACACACACACACACACAGTTCTGTATGTGCTGCATTATGCAGGCATAAATGATATTCACAGAATTAAAGCTCATCTGGATGACTTCTCCAAACGATGAGCGTAATTAAAAGTAAATCCAATTGTTGAGAAATCTGGATTCGCCCCAGGGAATAATTAAAGAGAAGTATGGGAGAGCCCAGTGGATTTACAGTTTACAACGAGGAAGGTAAATAATTTACAGAACAAAAGGAAAAAAAAGGGACACAAGTCATAATTTGAGCATTTTAGTTTTTTAACATTTCATTTTTCATCCTGTCATTTATTTGTGTGATAAAGGTGCAGTGTGGTGTTAATGGTGTGGCAGTTGAAATGGCAGTGTGCTAAGCTACTCCAAGGGTAAAATCAGAGAAATTCAGCGATGAAAGAAGGCCAATAGAGACTCGAGACAACACAATATGATGTGTGTGAGTTTCCACGGTGGCAGGGAAGGGTGGACACATCAACACCGATGACAAAGACATCAGAGAACTCTCTGAGAACCTCTGCGAGGAAGGCAAATTAACTCAGCAAGGTGAGACTGAAGGGTCTGCATCTAATGTGTGCATGTGTGTGTGTGTGTGTGTGTGAGAGAGAGAGAGAGAGAGAGAGAGAGAGAGATATTTCTTTATTCCCCTCCTCTTTGTGTGTTATTTCAGACCGTCACCCTGAGAAACCATCCAGAAATGACAGAGGCTCTCCCCTGACTGAGCTCCCCGTCAGTCGCTCCTGGTTCTAATGGAAACGGGACTCCCGTAAATGCAGGTTCATACAGCAACTTCACTTCCCTTTTTTCCCCCACTTCTCAAACTGCCATCAGTGCATCCCGGCTTGCGCTTGTCGCAAGATCAATGGTTGCCAAGACAACATCATGTTCCATCCCCGGCAACAATAACCAGATTTATAAATGACAACAGGTGGCGTGGGTACAGTTAACCTGCGCAGAACTGCGCCGACAAAAGAGATCCTCCAGCAGCTTCGCGCACGTGGGCTGATCAGGTTAGCCGCCGAGGAACGCAGAGCCAGGAATTTTAAATGATTTTGCACTGAATATTTATGGGGAGCGTTCTGCTGGGAGAGATGCAAGCCTCAGCTCAGAGCATCATCTGTCTCTATATGGGTCCGACATCTTCCTGCTTCATGATTTTACATTTTACAAACATCGACTTTTTACTGAATACCACACCCATATCACACATGTTCTTGAATTTAGAAAGCTTACAGTCGGTGCTCACTGAAAACCTGCTTTGACTTTTAAAGAAGCTAAATTATCACAATTTATTACAAAATTATTACAAAATATTCACCGCGCTTATCAATCTGTTATTGTAGAAAAACTTACACTTGCATTTAACTGTGAGTCAAGTTAGGGAAGAAAAATGTTTATTTCCATACTGCATAACCATATCATATACATAAAGAGAATAATAAAACCCTGGATTTAAAATATCAAAACAAATAACAAACAAGCCAATAAGCTACAGCCGTTCTGACAGGTACAACAGCAGAGCGATCAGGATGCATTTGTCACCACAAATGGCGGGACATTGGTGGGAATCATCTCATTTTAACTTAAAATGTCAGGACGAGCTGACAAGGTAAAACTCTGCCATTTCAAATCAAAGATACAAAATAAAAACCAGGGTTTGAGGCATTACAGTTTAAGCATGTGTGAACGAATCAATGCCAAAAACCTTTTTTAATGTCACGGACAGTTGTGAAAATCTGCTGTATAAAACATTCATTACATTACAAAGCTGTTTTTGGACAAAAAGAAAATCTGATATCAGATGAATTTGAAGGTACATTTTATAGTGTGACAAGCGCAATTTGGATGTGGAATGACAATGTTCACACCACAATGCATAATTTACTTCAGAAGACATGCCAGCCCCATGTTTGTAAGAGAATAATATGAAGTTTATATTATATTTGAGATCTGTGCTCATTTTCTCACGCTCCTTCCCTGAGATTCCCATCAGGCTTTGCAATGGGACCCTGTACCTGAAACAGGTCTCTTTATCAGTGCTGGACACGTTAAATTCTCCCATGTACACTGTCAGGTGGAAAAGGTCATCCACTTTATGTAACACAATACTTGCCTTGGGTATTTCACTTGACTGAATAATTTTTCTTGCTCATAATTGAAATGGCAAACTTTTTTTTTTTTTACGGTCCCCTTTTCCCCCTGACACTAAGTGAACTGGGTTATTAGCTCCCCCCCCAACCCCCAGGAAACTCTTCTGCAGGGTCAGGAGGAAGCAGGCACTGGTGTTAATCCATCCTAGCCTGTGCTGTTTTTTACACTGCAGATACGACACCGATCACACGTCTCCAGTCTCATCGGAGGAACGTTCAGCCAACATCTGCTCAGTCTGTTCCATCCGTGACACAGGCAGAATCCCGGCCTGGAGGGTGATGAAACTGATTCATTTTACCTCGCAAAACCCTCTGCATTTCCCAGCGGCGGCCCTGCCAGCGTGGGCATCCTGCCGTTGCTGGTACTGATTCATCTCAACTCGTTAAGCCCCTATGTGTCCCAGCAGAAGCCTTTGCCGGCGTGGGCATCTTGGCATGCCGGGTAACGCCACGGCTGGGATTCACCACCTCATTACCGGCCCCGGAACAGCCGTCCGCGGCACAGACGTCTGCCTTTACTGCGTTCCGTGATGGTCTGCCGCACCTGCGTATGATCACCTCATTTCACCTGCCCCTGCCATCTCCCGCACCTTTAACTACGACAGTGACTGCCTTCATCAACATGGCGCTTGTCAAAAGAAAGGTGATCTGCGTCTTTCACTCCGTGTCCGTCATTCCCCCGCGCCGCTTTGTTTGGCCTTGCCCTTTATATTAAAATGGGAAATGCAGATATACTTGCAGACAGCCGATAACATTATATGTGGAAAATGGATGGAGTTTCACTCACTCAAAAAAGGCTGACAAGAAATTTTTCCAAATGGAGTGGAAAAATTTACATCGGTGACTCTGGGAGATCTGTCAGGCCTGATTTGATTCACAGGCTGAAAGCAGGTGACAACAGACTTATATTTTGGGTCCTCTTTCCTGCAACTGAAGAGTTAATTGTCTTTTCATAAATTGCTATATAATTTTTTTAAATGTTGTTTTTGAAGCTCAGATTTTCATTTATGCAATGGTTTGAATGTAGCTCAATATACTTTGTTTAAGCGTAACAAGAAGCATCAACTGGAGTTTCCTGCAGACCAATTTGCTTGCATACTTTTAGTCATTCTCAGTAAGACCATGACTGGAGTTTTTTGTTTTTTTTTCAACTTATTGACCATCCTGTGCATCCTGTGCTGGAGTTTAAATTATTTGAACTAATTAATGTCTGCTATTTTTAAAAGAGCTTTTCATATTTTTGTTTTTTATTTCTGAAATGAATTCTAAAATTTCAGTTTAAGTCCTTATTAAGGAAAAAACTATCCCTGAAACGTATTATGGTTATTTCATACTTTGTTTTGACATATGGGTAAATGAAAAAGGTAATTGGGTTTTTTTTACTGTGATATCTAATTTATTCTTATTGCATGCATTCTTTCCACTGCAGACTCAAATGATCCCAATAATGAAACACAATAAATATTAGCATGACAGGCCTGTCTGACACCCTAGACTAAAAAAATGGCCCTGTTCATCCCAACGGCCCTGCAAAGCTGTTTTATAAGGGACTAAATTAATCTTGAAATATTAATACAGGGTACATCTTTCTGGTGACGGTTTGTCAGCACTTACACAGGTAACGTTTTATCACACAGCTCCTCCGTGTCCAAGGCACTGTGTAATCAATACTGTTTAATTAGGGCTGACAATTACTGCCTCGTTTCCTACCATTATTTGTGCCTTTCTGTGATGGAGTTCTCTGCAACTGATTGGAGACAGCTGTAGAATACCAATCGACTTCATGGCAATATAAAAGGAACCATTTCCCTGGGACCAAAAAAAAAAACAGCTAAAATCTAAACTCAAAAGTCTTGTTTGTCTAATGACATTCGACATTCATATAAAATTCTCTGTGACTTTGAATTCTAAAAAGTAACAGACTAAGTAGAGATTTCCTTTCATTCCTTTCTTTAACCTTAAAAGCTCCAAGCTGTAGGAATACCTGTACCTGATCTCTGCGCTGAAATAAAGAACTGGGTGTTGTCATCTCTGCTTTACGTCCTGCACTGTGAGCTGTGGAGTGGATTCTCTGATCCTGTCATCTGGTTCATTGACATTTCTCTATTCTTCCAGCTACACCCTGGGCATTTCTCATGATTACATTATTTTTCATAACCCTCATTCAAGTGCATAAAGATATTATTTACAGAAATGATAGCACCTCTAATGCTGAAATATGAATGGTGTAAAAAATGGTGTTAGCAATAATGTATTGGGGTTAAAGTTTAGTCGTGAAATTA
Source organism: Albula goreensis (assembly GCA_022829145.1). Lineage (NCBI taxonomy): Eukaryota > Metazoa > Chordata > Actinopteri > Albuliformes > Albulidae > Albula > Albula goreensis. The sequence goes on from CM040751.1 coordinate 36,302,442, forward strand.
CTTTCCATATTACATGTTTGCATTCACTAATGTTTCTTGAAAGTGATGAATGTGCTCTGGCTACGTTATTTGTCCACACGTTATCACTGACGATGATCTATATAAATATATCTCCTGGCACTCACACAAGCTACTTACCTTTGTGGAAACGTGCTTCCAGCCTAACTACATGCCTTTAGCAGGTACCTGACACAGGCCTGGATGGGAGCCAGCCTAACTACATGCCTTCAGCAGGTACCTGACACAGGCCTGGATGGGAGCCAGCCTAACTGGACATGCCTTCAGCAGGTACCTGACACAGGCCTGGATGGGAGCCAGCCTAACTGACATGCCTTCAGCAGGTACCTGACACAGGCCTGGGGATGGGAGCCAGCCTAACTACATGCCTTCAGCAGGTGACCCTGGATGGGAGCCACAGGCCTGGATGGGAGCCAGGCCTTCAACTACATGCCTTCAGCCTTCAGGTACCTGACACAGGCCTGGATGGGAGCCAGCCTAACTACATGCCTTCAGCAGGTACCTGACACAGGCCTGGATGGGAGCCAGCCTAACTACATGCCTTCAGCAGGTACCTGACACAGGCCTGGATGGGAGCCAGCCTAACTACATGCCTTCAGCCCTGGGCCTGGATGGGAGCCAGCCTAACTACATGCCTTTACCTGACAGGCCTGGATGGGAGCCTAACTACATGCCTTTAGCAGGTACCTGACACAGGCCTGGATGGGAGCCAGCCTAACTACATGCCTTCAGCAGGTACCTGACGCAGGCCTGGATGGGAGCCAGCCTAACTACATGCCTTCAGCAGGTACCTGACACAGGCCTGGATGGGAGCCAGCCTAACTACATGCCTTCAGCAGGTACCTGACACAGGCCTGGATGGGAGCCAGCCTAACTACATGCCTTCAGCAGGTACCTGACGCGGGCCTGGATGGAAGAATTCCTGTCCTTCACCTGTGCGGCACTGCTGGTGACAGCAGGATCCCATTTTCCCCTGGAACCATCATACTGGCACGTAAACCGTGTTCTGTTTACAGGGATGGGTCTAACACCATTTTTGGCCCTCTGCACACTGCTTGACTGATTAGGCCACTGGATCCGAACACCAAGCTGACTGCAAGTGACCCCACACAGTGCAAAGTGCCAACTGCGGCCTATCGATTGATCACACCCTAAAAATCTGTGACAACAATCACAGCTCTTCGAGGAAAAGTATGCTTTTGAATCATACATATACAGTAAGTTAGGTGGTTATGTCGCTTTAAATGAACACATTTTCCAATCATGGTGGGGATGAATTCAGTCATGCTTAAAGTACTCTCAAATCTGACAGATTCCTTCTCTTTAATATAACACAATTGAAAAATAAGTGTTCACAATTACAGTGCTATGACCCCTTTAAATTGTAATCTAGAGGGGGCAGCTATTCTTGAATTTCAGAAGTGATGACACGGTGTCAGCTAATTTTCCTCTTCTCTCTTTTTCTTTTTTTTTTTTGTCATTTATGAAAAAACTTCTCCTGAAGGCTAAGAGATGTTGGCTTTGGACTCGGTGTGTGTCATCTCGTTTTCCTTCCTCATCCTCGTTTCACGAGCATGGCCTGCCATGGGGGGATGAGGGAGGTTAAATGAGGGGTGCTCCCTACGAAAAATTATACGGTGCTTGAAAGTTTTTTCCTTTTTTTTTTTTTTTTTTTTTTTGCTGGAACATTTTCACCGTCAACATTCCCATAATTAGTGCCATGGCAACCGATAAAGTGTGGGGGAGTGTGGTGGCAGCAGCGTTTTCGGTCGAGCTGATGGGAACTGTCTGCTGGAGTAATGAAGTATAAAATCCAGCATTGCAATTATGGGGAAAAAAACTTCCACAAAGACCTCCATAAGCAGAATTTTTTAAGCCCACAGTTAAACAAAATGACATCCCCTCCCCAAACCCAAACCCATAATTCATATAGCTGTATTCAGATTCATTTATTCTATACAGATCCTAATGAACGTGTTGCTCTTGACGCATTTAAGTATTCAAAAATGATATCAGTTCCCCTCACATGAACTGAAGAGCTTAGAACAGTTCTGACTGGCGTTTGGCATCTTGTTCTTTGAAAATGCCGATTACTATGAGATTATGAGATAACTCAAGGAGTCAGAGCTGAGTCAGTAAGGAGCTCCATTGAAAACATGTAATCATATTGATTGAGGGAAGCAGCGGGGCCACTCAGAGCAGATTAACTGCGGTGAGAGAGTCATCCAGTACGGACCACTGGACACAGATCACGCTACCCTGCACACTTTTCGTCCCCAGGGGAAACATGACACACGGATCAGTGGAATCTCTGAGCCGCGGTAGGATGGATGTCACGCAGAACGGCCCCCTCTCGGTCCACTCGGGGGTCTGGGCCGCGCCTGAAGAGGGATGGGAGTTTTATCTGCCCGCCGCAACTTTCATCTCTCTCTTCGTATGCAGTCCCAGACACTCGCTGTGCCGGGGGGCTGGGCGGATGCTGCTGTCAGGAGCAGAGACAGGCGGTCGGCGCCAGGGGACGCGGACTCCCGGGAAGTTTCCCTCCACCCTTCCTGACAGGTGACATGTTTAGCGCATCTGATTTCAGGAGAACACTTGCTCCCAAACTGACTGACAAGCCAACTGGGGGTTGCATGAGAACCAGAAGTGCAAGGGTTAGATTCTCAGGTGGGATACAAGCCTTCCTACAGCACTGATGTACAAATGTGCCACTATAAATGTTTCAGAGAGCGTAAACTAAATTGCGAGCTTTGCCGGTCGCAATGGATGCGCTTAACTGCTGAGGGGTACATTATGCAGAACCTAATGATCAAAGATCAGTCCAGACCCCGGTTTGAGATTGTAGATTTATCCCCCAAGAAGCCATTAAAGCAGATTGAACTTTAATTATCCTCGCTTTCAACCAGAGCAATTAAACAAAGATCTCCCAGAAAGCACAGACTCTCATCTTTTGTTGTTGACAGGTGAGAGAGATGGAAGCAAGAAAAAACACATACTCTGTAGTCTTAGTCATCCTGTGCCCACAGTCTCCATCCACCAATAAAACATGTCAGAATTCTCCCTTTCCTGCAAGGCCATTATTTTAATGGGTATCGTCTTATGATGGACATCTCTGATCTTCCCAGTTTTAAATTTTCACCTCACAGCTGAAGATGTTTTTGCCAGTGAAACATTTTTGATGGATTCTGTTCCAGCTCCTGTTAGCTTCAGTCCTCTGTTGTTCTGAGACCTCATAACATTGATCCATTTTGTGGCAAGAAAAATAATATAACCTGCAACAACAAACAAATCATTTTCTCTCTCTGTTACTCATTCCCTTAAAGCCCTCTGATTGGCTGAGTAAATAAAGTGACCAAATACAGAGCCACACCCTACATTTCTCTGAGGAGTATCTGAAGATAGTATGAATCTAAGATACAATCCAGGGTGAGTCAGGCATAACTAATCCATCAAAGTCATTGGCTGAAAAGATTTTTTTATATTTGTTTTTGGATAGTGATATTGTTATAAATAAGCTGGGTTTAAAAACATATCATTTTCATATTTATCATAATCACTGATGCATTTATGAAGCCTTTGTAACATAAAATGAGCCAAACATCTCATCTTTACACTTTCATTTTTATATTTGGCTAAAGTCAACATTGTAGGAAAGTCATATGCAGATTGGTGACATCATAACAAACCTTTGATTGGGCACAGAACGTTGGACACCACGGTCGGGCCCATGGCTCCTCATGGCAGTTCTGTGTTCATGATGAGGAGTGATATGTATGCCTTTCCAAATCCATGAGGGCAGCAGTGTAGTGTAATGGATAAGGGGCTAGTCCTCCAACTCAGGGATGCTGCTAGACTTTCAGCACTACTGCGGCACAGGCCCCCAGTACCCACATCCTCACACTTGCAATTTATGACACATTATTAAAAACTAGTTTTCATGATCTGGGGCACAACAAATTATTACTAGTGTCTGGTGACACCCCTGGTTCAATACCCAGGGAGGGCAGCGCTGTTGTGCCTTTGGGATCACTTCAGTAAGATATCCAGCTGTATAAATGGAGAGTGTCAGATCACCATGTCCAAAGGGAATCTGGTAAACGCATGGACGTAAATGCTACAGCATCATTAATGCACAGTAGTGCTGGGAACGCTGTCTTTGTTCATGACAGGGCTTGTTGGCCCGCCCCCTGCTGTGCGCTCTGTGTTCCTACACCTACTCCTCATGTACACTTCTGTCTCTACTTTCCATGGGTTACTGTGCATGAGAGGAGAAATTAGGTCAGAGGAGTTTTTACCTAATTAGTACTTGTGGATTTATGGAGGAGGAGGACTCCTCTTAACCTGGCCGGGTTCCTGCACGGGCGTCTGAGCCGCACGGCGTTTCTGGGGCGGCTCAAAGCTCTTCAGAGCTCCGAAAGGGCAATCCCGTCCTGTCATCCCAAAGCTTGTAGGCTCAGCTCAGACATGGTGGAAGCGTTAGCCACGGAGGAGAGAGAAGAGAAGAGGAGCTGAAAACAGCCTTCGCTCTGCATTATTCAAATGTCTGTCAGGCCAGAAATGACACTTCACACCACCCACACGCATCGAGGTTTCGATATAGTGATAAAAAAAAAACTGTTCAGTCAAATTCTGCCACGCACCTACATTCACATTCACATATGTAATCTAAATGGTTGCTGCTTTGTTTGTTGTTTCTATATATATATATAAATATATATATATATATATATATATATATATATATATATATATATATATAGGCAGATTGTTAGGCTGCATATGGTTTTTGTTCCTATTATAATGGAACTGTACCTGTCATTAAAGCTCATGGTCCTTTTTCCATCATTCTTTGAGTTACTATCAATGGAATGTGTGATTTGCTGCAGCTTGATACAAAGGAACTTAAGGGTTAAATTGTAGTGAAGGTGTAATTGCATGGTTTCATTGTGTGTTGGGTAAAGTACTCGGCCCATAACTCATAGGTTCATATATGAGGTTCTGTGGTATACATTTCCATAATGATTCATAAAACAGAGGAAATATCCCAGCCTAGACCACAGAGGAACAGGTGGTGTTTTTATTGTTGTGGCTTCATCTCACAAATCATTTTAATGACATGTAAATATAAAAAGTGAGGTCTCCAACAGCCCTTACATATAAAAGCAGGTCCAAACAGTTTCATATGACAACTAATCTATAATAATAATAATGGATTACGTTTGTATAGCGCTCTATCTTGATAGCCAAAGCGCTTTACAGCAGTTGAAATTCAGCTCACCCTCCTCCAGCACCCACCTGGGTGAAGCATGGCAGCCATTTTGTGCCAGAATTCTCACCACATGTCGGCTTGAGGTGGAAAGGGAGGAACTCATTGAGCCAAAATCAAAATTACATCAGAATAAAAAGCCATCTGTGCTGCAATTCCTCTCTGACAAAGTTCAATTTCATTTGCATAGACAACAGCAAGATATACATTATGTAGTGCCATGTAGATAGTTTTTTACTGCCTGGTAGATTGTAATATATGGTACCATGTATACAGTGGCTTTCGGACTCTAGACAGAGTGAAGGGATTTGTTTGTGGTGCAGCTGGAATTCTAACAATCTGCAACAATTGGCTCAACCTCGACAGGTCGAAATGAGCGGTCATTCAGCTGGTACCATCCGTCTCCCTGGTTACGGATGACCCGCAGGTCAGTGATCCGGACAAGCTGTATGTTTATACCATGGCACAGACAGTATGTGACCAGTGCCCTATCTGAACTGTTGAACAACAGTGAGGGCCGGTCACCACGGGAATCAGAAGAGTCACATGTCTGGCCTCTTCCTCCTGAGGTCTGTGGGGGAGGGTTATTTATTTAGTTATTAGGAGTTATTAGGGGATATCATTATACTTGTTATCGTTCTCATATCTGTATGAGGAGACCTGATACTCGTAATCAGACACTGATCAGATGGGAAAAGACTGAAGCTGGATAAAACACGATATCCACTGAGGGAGAGACAGTCTGAGACGGGTGACCCCATAGAAACATCATTCTGGCACATAAGACAAGTGTATTACAGTCAACTTCATCATAACAACGACAGACAATGACAGGAATGGATAGGCTGTGTGATATAACCTCATTCTTGAGAAGTTCTGTATTTAAATTGCAGCCATAATTGTGATCAATAACTGTTGACCAGCCTCAACCCCAGGCAGTTGTTGGAGATGGTCTGACCATCTCTTTACACTTCTTGTAGAGAAGAAAAAAATGAAATGTAAATATTTTTCTCCTCTCTGGAGGATAACTCAGTGTGTGGTTTGTGTTTATTGGACCTTTTATGTCTGTGTAATTGATCTCCCTGTGAAATAGAAAGACAGCCTGATCGTTTGCAGATCTTCCAGTTTATGATTGTGTTCTTTCTCAGGTACTCCATAATAATTCTTACTCTTATTTAATGTTGGAAATCAATACAAAAGTTGGTCTTTCTTCTATAGAGCGGGCAGAAAGTCATCATCAAAGACTCAGCAGTTTCTATGGATCGCCTCTCCCTTGAAACTTCAGACTTGATTAGATTTGCCGTGTCTTGGATGGTCAGGTTGGAGGGTTGTAATTAGCCTTTAGCGCTGATTGTTGTCTTCACCTGACCTACTCCAGTCACTGCAAATTAAAATCCCTGTCACTGGGCCCCGAGAACAGTCCCCATCTTTCTCCCATCCGCTGCAGACAAAGACGCCGTCCCCTGGAGGTACCGTGATACAAAACCCGCCTCGCGGGGACACAGGACACAGGCCACGGATTCGGACTGAAGGATAATTAATTCTGATAAGGTGGATCTGGGCTGTAAACATTGTGCCCATCACTCCCAACTCTTGCCAGACAACTCGCCGCCGATGGACTCCTCCAATTAGAGCTCCCGTTGACTTGAACGATCAGACGAAACAAAGGCCGCGTCTCTTTCATGTCGCCGTTTGCCATCTGAAGACCTGCTTTTCTTCTTAATGCCTCAGAATCAAAGACTAACCTTAAACCAGCCAATCAGCAAACAAACAGCAACTCCACAAAAAGAAAAAAAAACTCTTTTCACTCCTCAGTGCACTAAACCTCCCTGCTGTTCGAGGGTAATTTTAACAAGGGTCTCACCATCACTCCTGCATCTGAATCTCATTCTATGGCCTGTCTGCTTGCAGTTGGTATATTTATGAGGACTTACACATTCATTTGAAACCCTGTAAGAGGCTTGATGCACGGAAGGAGAACAGGTGCATAAAATCGTTTCTCTTTTTTATTTTATACATTTTTTTCCACATTTCTATATTACCGGTCCTGTAAATCCTTGAGAATGACACCTGGAGAAATGAAATTCCCTGATTTAGAGCAGGCAGACGACAGGGTCTCAGGGATTACGTTTTGCAGCAGCGGGATGGAACGAGGAAGACGCACAAAAAAAATCAAATCATCTTAAATTGAAGAGACGCGATGCTGATGGTTGAAAGCATCCGAATTTCCACAGCCAATCAATTAAATCTACGGAATTAAATCCACAAAAACGAGTGTCAATTTGAAGAAAGGATGCTACTGTAGGACTGTCTCGCTCGCAGCACAGAGCAGAGAGCTACATGTCAAAACACAAAAAAAAACATCATTAAGAGTGATGAAAGACAAACTGGTCTCTAGAAGGATAAGGGGACGTGCTATATATTTGTTCTATCATTGTGTTTCAAACAGAGCGAACACTACCATAAAGCCTGGTGCATAAAAGGAACAAAATACCAGCAAAAGCGACATTTATTGGCTATAAGGTTATCTTTTGTGTTTTGCCTTCGGTGGTTTTTTCAGCGCGTACATCTTCCCTCGTATACAGAATAACATGTGACCGTCTCTCGTGATGGTTATCATCGGCCCGTCCCGTTGAAAGACAATTACCCTCTGGAGCTCTGGCCACTCCAGGCAGAAAATCAATCCAGGAGTGGAAGGTGCGTCTAATCAAAGCCAGACAATTGGCAGCTCTCAGATATCGATGTTTGCTTTACAGTGGTCCACGTGAGCCCCGAGGGTCTCTGAGAGCCATGCTGTCACTGTGTAATGAGGCCTTTTTCTCCCACAACATGGAGCATCAGACAGACAGGCGAATTTCAGGAAATGGGCAGAAATTGATAGTTTCAGTTTACTGATTATAATGCTTGAAATAAAAGCAATTTAGGCAAAACAATTTGTGCCACATTCTATTCCTGGGTAGCTGAAGCACAGCGTCTCACAAATTGGTTTGACAGCGCAACAGGGACAATAATGACATAATAATGTGTGTTCATAACGGAGGTGATCAACACCGGCTTATCAACAACTTTTTATGTCTGGAGCTGTGCAGTGCACCCTTCACCTGTACCCTCTCTCCTGCAGTCACCTTCACCTGTACTCTCTCTCCTGCAGTCACCTGCACCTGTACCCTCTCTCCTGCAGTCACCTTCACCTGTACCCTCTCTCCTGCAGTCACCTGCACCTGTACCCTCTCTCCTGCAGTCACCTTCACCTGTACTCTCTCTCCTGCAGTCACCTGCACCTGTACCCTCTCTCCTGCAGTCACCTTCACCTGTACTCTCTCTCCTGCAGTCACCTGCACCTGTATCCTCTCTCCTGCAGTCACCTTCACCTGTACCCTCTCTCCTGCAGTCACCTTCACCTGTACTCTCTCTCCTGCAGTCACCTGCACCTGTATCCTCTCTCCTGCAGTCACCTTCACCTGTACCCTCTCTCCTGCAGTCACCTGCACCTGTATCCTCTCTCCTGCAGTCACCTTCACCTGTACCCTCTCACCTGCAGTCACCTTCACCTGTACCCTCTCTCCTGCAGTCACCTTCACCTGTACCCTCTCTCCTGCAGTCACCTGCACCTGTACCCTCTCTCCTGCAGTCACCTGCACCTGTACCCTCTCTCCTGCAACGTTGCTGATAATAGGTTTATACTCCTACTCCACCCATTGAGCTGCTCTCACAATAAAACATGTCGTATAATCGGCTAAGGAGCAAATCTCACCCAATTTAGACCAGCTGGATGTTCCCCCTGCATCCATGGTTACCTTGGGTGTTTTCCAATACTTTTGTTCTTCACCTGCTTTCCTCCACTCCCCTGCTACCACTCTTCTCATACCCAGAAGTATGTGGAGGAAAGGAGGGGAGGAAACGAGTGGAGGAGAGACACGGGAAGGGGTGGGGGGGTGTTTAAATTGGACATGGTGGTAGTTATCACATAGGACTACAAATACACTGGCTGGGACCCATATCAAAAGCACTTCAATTCAGTCAAAACAGACCTAACATAGTAGTATAGGTTTATTTGAGTTTTATCTTCCATATTACTGAAGACAAGCAATATTTTCATTTGAATGCGTTCTGTTCCACATGCCCTGAAAGGTTAAGTGTGTTTTCATTTAAATTGCATGTGTCCTTAAACAGGAGAAGTTTATTATTATTCTGTGGTCTGTCTCTGTAATCGTTGAGTCTAAAGTGTGTTTGATTGAATTGCATATGGCCTCAGAAAGACCAAGTGCATTTGATTGAATTTCGGGGTCTGTGGCCAGTGGGGTGGGATACACCTGAAGTTGGGTGTTGAACGCCCACGTGAAGGTGCAGGGGAAGATTAGGATGTAAAGTCTGTTGGTAGCGGCGTTACCTCACAGGACTGAGACGCTGAGACCAAGTCCCCCGTGGTACTGACCCGCTGCTTCAGCTATGTGGATCATACAGCTCTCTGTCAGATTAGTCACCACATCAGTCAAACTCCACAGCAGACAGTGCTGCAGAATGTAACCTGCTGGTTTCCCATGTATATTGCATTAACCTTAATGTGTCTCATAGCTCAATGTCAAAAAATGACCAAAAAACTCATAAAAACATTTAGGAACTTAAGAAGAAGCTCATAAAGTGTTGGACGACAAAATAGGAAAGGGTTGTCCGGTGAGCAGGAACACTTTCTGAAAGCTACTTTCTCCCCTCGTCCCGCAGGTAAACAGGTGAGATAAGTCTCTCTCTCTCTCTCTCTCTCTCCAGCAGTGTGGACAATAGAGTTCTCTCTTACTGCAGTGCACTGCTTCCCCTGTCAGCTTCTGCCCCGGCATAGCACAATTTCATTAATCATTGCTACATGAAACCATAAGCTGCGGCACAATCTTAGAGGAAAAAAAAAAAGAGAGAAAAAAACCATGCGAAACAGGACATGTATTGTCCTTGATCCACTTCCTGGCGCTTCAGTCTAAACATCGTCGCTCTTACCGCCAGAGCTGATGTGCGTTTCGCATTATTTTTTTCCGCATCCTAATGAGTACCCCTGAGTCATAATAAGGGCTGAATGGACGGCTGTAGCGGGGTCGCATATGGGGTTTTTATGAAGCCTTCAAAGCACCCCATTGTAAGAGAGGGATTTCTGTGTCGGCTGGGTTATTGTTTCCTGCCTGTTCCCCTTTTTCCTTGAGACAAATTCTAACATTAGCATAAACAGCAAGTGTTTGGAAAGGTTGTAATTCAGCACAGGAGAGAGCACTGGGAGGGAGAGTGCCGCGCCATTCCTCATCTAACTGGCTGTTTGAAGGCAGACGGCACCTCATCATTTTACCCATAAACCACAGCTTCTGTCCCTGGCCTTTCTCCGAGTCTGAAAACACAGCCCAGGGGCAGCGAGGGCTGTGTGTGGCACACACTCTGACAGACACTTACTTACACTTACACTTACACACACACAAACACAAATGCACACACTCACAAACAAACACACACACACACACAAACAAACGCACACACACACAAACAAACAAATGCACAAACAAATGCACAAACACACACTCACAAACAAACGCACACATACACTCACACACACACAAACACTTAGTTACACACACTCACACATGCACTGGCTGTCTCTCACACACACTCATGTACATGCACATAATATGTGTATGTGTGTGTACTGTAAAGTGTATGTATGTGTGTGATGTGAATTTTGGCACAGCTTAACGTCTTTATAACATGAAAAAAGCACCTTTCCTTACTTTTATACCTGAGGTGAAAGAACAAACACTAAGTTCATGATCCGGACACTGCTAACCACATAACCCACAGCTGAAACGTAGTGCCCTTTGTTAAGGACAGCCGCTAATAACAAAACAACATGACAAATGTGAAGTTCACCTTCAGTGAGCATTTCAGCAGTGGATGGCCAGCAGTCCTTTCTTTTTTGCTTCCAGAGAGATTCAAAGGGTTTTATTTTCATGTCAGCATTCAGTTCCCTTTTATAAATATCTATCATTAAGTTTTGATTGCCACTCCAATTTTCTGCTGCTGCTGCTGAATTTTGCTGCTTGGGAATTAGTGGTCATCAGGGGACTTAGGGGTTGTTGGGGTCACTCTGCTTACTGTAGTAAGCAGGCACCGTGCTCGGTTATTACTGAGATATGCCTTAGAGAGAGTTTGTTGATAACTGTTGGCTGATAACCTAAATACTCCTGATGGAGTTTTCCCACCCTTCTGTGACACACACACACACACACACACACACACATACTCACTCATGCACTCACACGCACACACACACACACACACACATACTCACTCATGCACTCACACGCACACACACACACACACACACACACACACACACACACACACATACTCACACTCACACATGCACTACTCACATGCACTCACACGCACACACACACACACACACACATACTCACTCATGCACTCACACACACACACACACACACACACACATACTCACGCACACACACACACACACATACTCACTCATGCACTCACACACACACACACACACACACACTCACACACATATCCATGCGCACACAAACACACACATACTCACTCATGCACTCACACACACACACACACACAACTCCATGCCCCATGGCACTCACACGCACACACACACACACACACCACGATGACACACATTGGGCCCCAGAATTGGGCAGAACTTAATTAGAGCTGACATCAAAGAGACTCAGAGTTCCGGAGCACTGGCCCCAGCACTGGAGCCGAGCTGAGGAGAGGGGTTCTCCAGGGCCACCTCCTCCGGGAACTCCCCCCAAACAGGCAACTCTGGCCCCAGCACTGGAGCCGAGCTGAGGAGAGGGGTTCTCCAGGGCCACCTCCTCCGGGAACTCCCCCCAAACAGGCAACCCTGGCCCCAGCACTGGAGCCGAGCTGAGGAGAGGGGTTCTCCAGGGCCACCTCCTCCGGGAACTCCCCCCAAACAGGCAACTCTGGAAACCTGCCTCCCTCTCCTGTGGATGCAGCTCCACCCCCCCACTGACGAGGTGCAGCCACCCCACCCTTCAATAAACCACACGGGCATCCGTGTGCCCCCTGAACCCCCACCCGCACGCCCCCACGCCCCCACCGGCCCTCCTGCTCACAGCGCAGCGGATCTGACCTCTCAACTTTTATCGACCACATTCAGAACACGCAGGCCCTCACCTTTACAGCGGCCGAGGCCATCCCTACAGAGTCGCAGGCTTTAAATCGCCAAAGCAAACCAAGGATGTCTACGCCGTTGAAAGACTAAACAGGCACAAGTCCAAACTCCATATATTCTGTGTGTTTCCTAAGTCAAACAGCAGGATAAGGATTCTTGGGGGACTGTGTGTGTGTGTGTGTGTGTGTGTGTGTGTGTGTGTGTGTGTGTGTGTGTGTGCGTGGATACAAGAAGAATAGTGTTTGTGTAAAAATTCTGCTGGTGTCTTTTAAGTGTCTGGTAAACAAAGAGATAGATGCTCAGATGTTGAGCTAGAATGACTTCCAGCTGCGTTGATGGAAGGACAATTGAACATTTAATTCCATTTGCCAGGCAAGTTGCCTTTAGGGAAGACAGACACATTAGCATGAATGGATTAGTTGCCATATGTTTAAGTATTTACATATGTAACAAAATGTCAAACTGCAGCCACAGGACCTGTAACTACATGTTGTTCTCTCTGAAAACAGTAATTCCACTCTGTGTTAACTACAAACCGCAAAGTGTGTTTGAATAAGTGAAATCAAAATACATCATGGGGAAAAAAGAACACAAACAAACATGAACGTCAGTCAAACTGACAACTTTTTCTCTGACAACTCGGTAAATGTTTCCTTCAGCACTTTGACAAGCTGTTTTTACCTGCATCGGTACTCACACTTTGCATATAAATTCAAGCCGTTTTCAGTTTATTACCACCTCCCTCAAGACGGAACTGCCTCTCTCTCTCCCTCTCTCTCTCTCTCTCTCTCTCTTTATCGCTTTCCCTCTCAGCCTCTCAGAGATGGAGGAGAATATCTTTGGTAGCTGTTGTCACATTTCACATGGGTATCTGCACACGGCTCACATATGCACGGCCCCGCAGGTTTTCGTTAAACGCTGATGCGTTTTGGAGAGGCAGTGGCAGTCGACGGCGGGAAGCCACACGGATCGACAGCAGGGGAGGTAAAAATAATGGATGATTGGCTGTCTTCCTTCACAGACTCATATTTCTGCTGAAGGAGACTCTTCTTGTATATTCATTTTAATCCTGATTGATGTCAATGTGCAGTCTCGCTGCCACTCCTCTCCTCGGTCAATAAATAATTCTACCCCGGCCAGGCCCTGTCCATGTTTCACTGCCGACACGCACTGAGCGCCTGTGTGAAGATTTCAATCAAGGCCACAGCAGAGAGAAAATCAGAAAAATAACCAAGGTCCCCAGATTCCACTCTCATATCCATTGCATGTATTCATACATATATTTATATTTTTACACACTGCATGTGCACTATAAAAAGTGTATTGAAGTGTGTTTTATGGGATTAAGGCTGTCATGTGAACATACTGGCATTTAGCGGAGAACCACAACAAAACTCTGAGAACTCCTATTCAAAATGGTTTTACACACTTTAAGAAATGTCACAGTTAAAATATCACTATCTTTGATCAATCAAAATCAAACTTTGATCTCATTAAAAATTAAAACATAATTTTAAACTGAAATAAATTCAATATATTTTGGTACTGTTAATTCCCTTGATTATTTTTTATTTGATGTGTCAGTCATATGTATTTTTTTGAGAAGCAATATTTAATGGCAGGCACATTTGGAAGTTAAGGGAAGGAATATTTTTCTGTGGCATTGCTCTAGAGACTTTTAACACCGCACTGACACATATCACTACGCTTTTTTTTCATTGCTTTTGAAATAGTTCTTTGACATTTTTGGGTACAGCAAGAAATGAAAAACTTGCAAAATTTTTCTCTCTAAAGATAAGAAATGTGGTTTCCTTGACTGGCATTTACAGTCTCTGAAAGTTTCTCTCTCTCTCCCTCTTTCTCTCCCTCTCTCTCTCTCTCTCTCTCTCTCTCTCTCTCTTTCGCAGAAGTTGAACATGTATAAATGAGTAGGGCGGGCAGTAAAGACTCTGCTGTTTCTTCAAGTTAAAGGTTTTGAAAACAACTCCTAAACGATAGGAGCCGCTGGCTGGATATACCACACAACAGGATCTCTGTGCTGACCCGGAGTGGGCCTGTCTCTGCGACTGGAGTCGAGTCCGTGGAATTGCTCATTTACCGAAGCTGACAGGTCAGGCTCTCGAACCGTGTGATAAATGGTCTCGCTACTGCACAATTACGGCTCGTAGACGCAGTTCCTTCTCAATTTCTATTGCTAGGCGAGCAGCTTTAAGTCCCTGGATGAAAAAAAAATAAATAAATAAATAAGCAGCGTCTAATTCAGTCACATTTCAAAAGCTCTCTGTCTCAAGGTCAGCCAGGAATGACCAGACTTTTGCTCACTGGGTGTTGTGTTCCATAACCAGTGGTGCTGTCATTTTCTTTGAAAACGCTGTCTAGGTTTCCCCATTTGGACATACTCAGTGCTGCATTCATCGGCTGATGGGTAGAGGAATGTCACCGCTCGGCTTCTCCAGGGGAAAAAATGGGATATGCTAATGCAATCTGGCTGCTGCCCAATGTATACGGTACCAACCACTGCTCAGTCATGCACCCAGAGCGATATTCTACAAATCAAAAGACGTCTCGCACCACACACCTCAAAATCTGTAGAATGCTTTGCACATCAAAGGGAAATATTTCATCATGTAATTAATGCAGAATTCAAATAGAGAATCAGTTTTCAAAGAATGTTTATGTAATTGCTGGTCTTGTTGGTGTTTGTCCATGCACTAATTCCCCCGTGGAGATTCACATCACTGATTGCTTAAGCCCCTGTCACACGTGCACTGCAACCCTGAACTTTTCTAGAAATTACCCAGAGGAGCTGTATGTGAGAACGCAGAATGTCCGAAACAGTCGCTCCAGACATTATATGGACTTTATTCTGCCAGCTCCTTAGTACAAAGTCTGGGTAATGTCCGGCTGAGCCCATGTGTGATTATAGCAGGTAATTGTCCAGAGAATTCACAGCAAGTGTGTAGGCATGTTGATGATGTTTCTGTCATGAGATAGGAGTGAAACCGGAAGAACACAAGCATCCAAGAGTAGCTGGTTCGTACTCTTTTCTGCTTGTCTGTGTATTGCTTTCCACTCTTTCGCTGATATTGCAGAAAAGTCCAAATACATGTAGGATTGATATCAGTGCAAAAACAATCATCATTATGGATGAGTCTGCAGCCTCGTCCGCCATCGCTGATGTGCTGTAAACAAAACGCTGCAATTTCCGCGGCGTACTTTTTGCATCATGTCCTTCCTCCTCCTGGCGCCACGCGTGTGAACGTGACTGACATGGAAAAGGGTAACTCTGGAAAATGTCCAGACCTGATTCTCTGGATATTGTCTGGAGATTGTATGTGTAAACAGCGTATGTGAACTGTACCAAAATAAAGAAAATGTCCTCTTATTTTTCTCTCCTTAAATTAGTATTTCAGAAAGAAAATATTGGATTCGTATAAATCTCCAAATTTGTCATTCTTTTTACAATGGAAATATATGTGCATTATAATACAGGTAGTAGCTAAAACACCCGAAGCATGAATGTGAAGTCAATTGTTCCCTCTTCATATTAGCCACCCATAATTACTATGCACTTATGTGGTATTTAAATATATGAGTTGTGGTCACATGTGTGTAATACATGCATTGGTTCCTATTGGTACAAAGTAGTGAGTAGTGAAGCAAAGGTTTCTGTGGCTGTGTAGAAACTGGCCTGTAATAACCATTCCCAGTCTGTGTAATTACAACAGTGTACATAATTACACAATGTATTTATAACAACCCAGTTAGAATGGGGTTAGCAACAACACATGTAACCAGTTCAGGATATTGTAACTACTCGTCAACTGTACTTATATCTACTACTGTGAAGTAACATGCCAGTAAATAGTGATTAAGTAGTCGTCAATGATGGGTAATGGAATATGGAAGCAGTCAGTAAATAGAGCCAGCTTCTAGAATTTTCCAGGAGCAATGTGGCGCCGTTCATCCTCAAACAAATTAATCAATTCCTTCCTTACTGGAGCCGATGGAGAACACTGTCTCAGATGTTTTATTAATGCTACTACCTTTATGAATGTGCAATAAAGCTACTCAAACTGTAAACCCACAACAAAAACAGTCAAATAGTTTTCCTTTCTAACCTCCAATAAGGAAAACATTTACGAAAATAAAGAAAACAGTTCCCAATTCTTACTCAAGAAGACAAAAATAGAAATTATTAATTCCATCCAGAGGAGTGCCAATCTCTCTGCAGATGCAAGAAAAACTGTTGTTTTTTTTTGTAATGAAATATTCTCAGAAGGAATGATTGTTTATCTGTGTGAGGATTCATATTCAGGTGTGTGCATTTTCAGATTTTAGATAAGGAACATCTGGGTGGCATCTGGTCCAAGACAAAGTCAATGACAGTAAATAAAATAGTAGCAATCTGTTCCTCTGTGAACTATTTAAACTTTAAACCAGCATATTGGTTTCCATTTATTGTATTCATAAGCTGGCCAGGAAATAATCAAATCAATTGCTCTGCTAAAATATGACTTTATCATGACCTTGCAGCTTGGGCCAGTGTGAGAACGTGTTTGTTGTTGTTGCTGAATAATGGGTTTCTATAAAAAGAGTAAAGCCACACAAACAAACCCGCGCTCTCCTTTCTCTCATAAACATCAATGCAAATATTTTCAGGGCATCTCTGCACAGGACGGCACTGTTTTTAAATAATCACAAAATTAGTTTTGGGGTTTTTCTTTAATAACAATAATTAGAATTACAACAGCTTGTATGAGCCTCCATTGTGGCTGGATTCAATCTCAGATAATAAGAAAAATGAGAGAGAGCACTGAGAAATATGAAATTGAATATGGAATTGAATATTCAGTTTGCGTTTTAGAGAGGGCTTTGAATACAATGATTGTTTATATCAGTGTCCTGATACAGGATTGAAGAAGATTGATGCTGGGGAAAGTAAGCTCTTTCCTGATGGTATCTGTTTATTTATGTCCCACAACAGCACGGAGAAGCTCACAGCTATGAATATTTAACATTAAAAAAAAGGAAAGCAGCGGGATGAAAATGTTACTGGTTGCCAAAGAAGTGAACCAAACTTTATAGAGATAATTACTCTGATAATTACTGAAGATGAAAAGCAATTTTGAAGTGATATGAAGTGCTAAACAGACCTACCCTTTCAGAGGTGAGTGTACACCATTGGAGGATGCAGGAGGCATGAAATAATATTTTAAACCCAAGGCATTCTGCCATTTTATTTAAAACATATTTATTATGTGTACGATTATTTGTGGTGAATGTGTGATGAAAAATGTAGTGGCTATAGCTGCAGGATGTTACCTTTCGCATCTTCTTCCTCGACCATGGCCAGGAGATACAGAGAAGCCTACTTGGCCTGGCATCAGGCTGTTTGCCACCCGTGGTAACTTTCCAAAAACTTAAGCTCCAGGAGAGGAGATGGATTACTGCGCTCTCAGCTTCGACCAATGGCATCGTTTAAAACCTATACTACCAAGAACAATGCCCTGGTTTTCAATTTTGGTTTCGATTGCTGCAAGTTCTTCAAAGTGACCAGGCCAGATAAATATGGTGAACCCCCCCCCCCACCCAAGTCTGCTGTCACCCCTGTGAGCGATCCAATTGGACAGTTTCGGTGGACCAGCCTGTTACTGTATGTATGAACTGTAGAGCACTCCTTGGGTGACCTGGTGAGGTGATGGGGAGAGAGTGAGATGTTTTGTGTAGTAAAGGGGTCACTGACACCCCACTAACAGGCCGGAGTGTTCGCGTGCCATGTTCTTCACATCTAAGAGCCCAGAATCAAACGCCTGCTCAACCATCTGCCCTTACACGTGCAAAGACAGGTTATTAACCGCCGACATGAGCAGGACATGAGTGGGGACGGATTCAAACAGTACTGGGCTTTGAGCAGGTTTACAGACCTCCAGCCCTGGTCCCAGGGTTTCCCTTCAGTTAAAAACTAAATATTACAAATTAAGTATAATTCAAAATCAGGTAAAACCACCTGAAAACAACATTTATCATATCTTTTCTAACATGCGCATGCATGCTGCATACAAGTTTTGCATACAGTATTTTGAGCATGAATTATATAAATATGGACAACAACAGACCTAAGGCCTGCAACTGAAAGGCAATATCCAGTTGAGTGTTAAATGGGACTTGGTGATTGCACCTTAATTGCTTGTCATTTGCCTGACTATAAAAGGTCATCGGTGAAATTTCTAAATGTCGTTATGCTTAATGTTCAGTGAAAGGTGAAGGACACGGTAAGATGGAATGAGCTGCATCACCGAGTATAATAGCTATGAGTGCTGTTAAGCTTATACACTTGAGTGAGCAAACACACACACATACACATACACATGCATACACAAACACATACACAGATTCATACACATATACATGCATACAAAAACACACACATACAGACAAACGCTTACACATATACATGCATACACAAACACATATACAGACGCATACACATATACATGCATACACAAACACACATACAGACGCATACACATAAACATACATACACACATAGATACACATATACAAACACAAATATTCGCACACATACACATATACACACATACATACACAGGCACATATATATGTGTGTGTGCGTATATAGATATACACAGACATACACATAGACACACATAAGCACATACACCTATGCAGACACACACATGCACACACGGGTAAACACATGAAGGTCTCTTCAGATAAAAAGGGCTGTGTAGATACCCAGTTACATCCTTGCTATCTTCAGAAAATAATCAATTCCTTATCAAACTGCTTATAATCGCATAAACAACGGAAAATAAGTGGAGCAGAACCATGCAAACCGCAGAATGTGGAACATCTGAGGGTCCTGAAAGGAATCATTGATTGAAAAGGCTGCTGTCTGCAAAACATCATCTCAGTTCTTACTTTTTTGCATATAGAGGCTATTGTTCTCAACGCCGACTGTCCAAACCGCACATAAAATACAAATTCAGCACGCTCGCTAACATCGATGGGGGACGTGCTCGAACCTACACAGAGAATGTGCTGTGAGAACAGAATTTTTTTGTCACTTTTCACCCTCTAATTTGGAGTTAGCATTTGTGAGCCTCTCAACTCGCTGCTATGTTTTCTCTATCAGCCAGTAGGTCCTCCAAACATACAGCCAATCAGAGAAGAGGCATATCCCTGACTGACAGCTCCTGGTGGCCAGTTGACCAATCAGAGAAGAGGCATATCCCTGACTTACAGCTCCTGGTGGCCAATTGAGCAGTAGCGCTCTGGTGAGTTGTTAAGAAGACCTGCGCCCACGCGATCCTTTGAGAAACTACGAAACACCAGTCAACTGTCTGGTAATGTGGCAAATCATTGGCTACTGCTGACTGATACCATTGAAACAGTATTATTTGGTATTTTTCTTTTGGAAACTGCACTTTTTTCTCTGGAGGTTTGTAATCTCAGGAAGCCTCCACTCCCTGGGGGCACGAGTGAAGGTTAAAGAGAGGAAAGTGGAAAGCCTTGGCAATACAGCCCAGTGCTTCACAATTTAGATTTTTCTGTCTTATAAATCAGCTCGCTCAAACTCAGACTTCAGTGTGAGGAGTATTTGCATTTAACTTGCTTACTCTGTTGTTTTTTTTTTTTTGTCATTATCGGAGGTTTATTTATAAATGTGAGGACACGCAGTTCATCTCAAATGCAAGTCTTCACAAATTCAACCCCCCCCCCCACCAGCGCCAATATCCCCCCCCGCCCCCAAAGCCCTTGTGAGCCAAAGTACTCCCATAAAACCCAAGTGTCTTTCCACCCTAGCCTCACCTGTGTTAATTAGACCTGTGTAACACACAGCTGGGGCTTTACTTCAACACATTTTCCCCGCAGGCAAACATTCCAGCTGAAGAAAGACACTGACAACCTCAGAAACCGCAAAGAATGAAAGAGGAAGAAACACCTCCCTCTCCCATGCCAAAACCCCCCCAGGCGGCCTCATTCCAGCTGCATGCCGCAGCTCCCACATAACCCCCAACTTCTCTTTTTTTTTCCATGTTTGTGTGTTGTTGTGGAAGAGTATGGAGGTCAGCTCCATGCGAGACCACCTGTGCCTGTGGGACTCCTCTGCACGGTTCCAGGTCACTGGATGACCCGCCCCGTCCCATCAGGTACGAGCAGCATGGTCCTCACCCCAACCACAACTCAAATGAACCCCCCTCCCCGCCCATGTGGCCATTATGCCAGCCTAATGTCCTTAGACTGTGATGGACTGGCCCCCTGTCCAGGGTGCCTCTCTGCCTTTTGCCCAGTGTATGCTGGGATAGGCTTCAGCCCCCGCTATACCTGTTCTTGATGAAGTTGGTATAACCCCACATTTAACAGATTAGCCCTTGGTTAGCCTAATCAACTGTAAGTCGCTTTGGATAAAAGCGTCCGCTAACGACTGTAATGTAAATGGGTATGAAGTAGGAAGCAGTGTAACATAATGGTAAAAGGTCTGTCTACTCAGAGGTGGTAGGTTTGCCTACCCACTTAGGGCTTTGCTGTTGTACCTCTGAGCAAGATACTTATACCAAATATTTTATATATAATATATTATAGTTCTCTATTAAAATATGCATCCATATGAATGGAAAAGGCACAGAAATGGACATGGTGTAAGTTTTTTTGCATTACAGCATCTACTACATGGCAGAACAGACACAGAAATCAGACAGAGGTTTGGCCAAGCTTCGCCCTTCATTTACAGCATCCACAGCAGAGCCAGGAGAGACAAGGAATCCTTTTTGAGACACCCCTCCACCCCCTTCCGAGACTACACAATGGTCTTCCTCCAAGGCCCCTGGGCACCACACTGTTCTTGGAGCAGAGCCTGGATGCCTTGTGGAGAATGGGCTTCACCGGTTGTGTGTGACGGTTTTGTTCAAACATGTGCACCACAAACACCTGCGCCTTCCACCTGTATGACCCCCATGCCCACTGACCCCTCAAGCCCAATGGTCCAATCCAAAGCGAGCCAGTAACACTAGAGAATGCCTGCAGGGGAGCTCTGGATTGGGGCTCTGGTTGCCAGGGCGCTGCTGTGCAGCCATTCAGCGTTTGGAACACCAGCGTCTCTGCCTCCAGAATCCAGCTGTGACAGAACAGCCACTGAGGGATGGGTTCGACAGGGGAGTGAGTCAGTGAGGGAGGCAGTGAGTGACAGCTTGTGATTCTGTTCTGATTTGGGGAACGGGTGAAAATGAGTGAGTGTGCAGCTGAGTGAGAGAGCAAGTCGGTGAGAGGAATTTAGTGAGTGAATGCACAACTGAGTACTCAAATGGGTGAGCATGTGAGTGAGCGAACACATGAGTCTTTGACCGTGCGCGCAAGTGAACACGGGTATTGGTGTGTGAACAAGAACGTGCCTCTGTATTGACCTCATTTGTCTCAGAATGTTTTGGTAACAGCTGAGTTTGGGTAATGCAAGGAAACTCATATAAACACATGGTTTAATACATAGTGTTCTTTTGTTATCTGATTATTCATCATTTTATATGATTTGTGCGTGTGTTTGCAAATACTAGCAAATTACACTGTTTGTGGCTTGGGACAGGTTGACTTTGGTGCAACCACTATTAACTGACTTCCTGATACTTGTGCCATAGGTCATAGTTCACCTGGTAGGCTGATCTGAGCAACTGGGTCAGTGACCAACGGTGACCAATTGTAATTACAAAGACACAAACCACAGAAGGGTAATTTACTAATGTTTACAACACATGAACAAATTATGTATAATGATTAATAAACAGATTACTACTGATTATCAAGTACTTATTAAAGTGTTTATAAGCATTTTTTTTTGCATTACCCAAACTTAAGTGTTACCAAGCTTTTCCATACTTTTTCCTGGGTGTGGGGGAACTGCAGTAAGAGATGCTTGATAGAGACCGTTAAATATGGCCTATTTGGAGCAGTTTTCATGGTGCTCTGTGAGCTGATGTAGATGTACTGCAGAAGCTCTCAGGTTCTCCTAAGACCACATTCAGCTCCACTGTACTTAGGCCCAGAGCCAAGTGCCCTCTCCTCTCCACGAAATCATTAAGAAGTTTGCTGAATTACAGAGAACTACAAAATGCAAATGAAGGTCAACGGGCTCGCCATATTAAGCACTAGAGCGTCAAATGAAAAAAAAGCTAATCCAAATACAAACTAATGGGCAATGTGTACTGCATTATCTCAGCTATGTTAGCTTGTTCGTTTTAGAGGGATGTAATCCCTGTTGAATGGTTACAGTAAGTCATCCTTCCTCAGCTGTACATAGCAATGGATGCCCAAGCGATGTGTTGCTATGGCTTAATCTTTAGGGCACGGTATTGCATTGTGCAATCTCATACGCTGTGCATACATTTGTCGCGGGCCTAGCATCACATCGACGGCCTTGATGCCTCATGGTGTAAGGATCAGCACAGCCAGGGAGGGAGGGTAGCAGTGTTACTCAAGGGGCTCGCATTCTATTAATGGAAGTTCAGAGGGCTGTTCAGTTAGACCCATAAGACCCGCCGCCGATCCTATTCTCCACCATACTTACCAACCCGGAGAGAGTCCTGTTTTAAAATCCCATCTCCCAGACAACTCCCGGGGACTACATTCTCCATTTAATGGTGAAAGCACATTATACAAAAATTTACCTTTAGACGCATGTCCACACATGTGAAAAATGTAGTTGTGAGGCACATCTCCATAGAGATCCCTGGAATATTACCCATGGAGCTGATCCAGGGACAGCTTTTAGTGCTCATTTTATACTGGCTAGTGTTAGGATTTGAGTGGGAAGAACTGGTCCCAGACCAGGTACAGTTAGCTTATATTGTGTAGGGGCTCGGCATAATATCCAAATACAAGACTGCATGAGGGGTTGAATGGGTAGTTAAAGGAGGAAATGGGCAGTGTGACATATGGTTTGCAAAAACAATACTGTGGCATCTCTATTGAAGTACTAAACGTTATTGGGATTACTGATAATTAACATATGGAAGTTTTGTTTTGTGTTGTTTTGTTGCTTTCCTGTTTCGTTATTAAAATTTGTCACTAATGCGTCAACAAAGTGAATCATTCCCTCGCCAAAGTATGCCACATCGCAGCCTCTCAGTAAGGAGCTCAAAGCCCCACAGATGGGGCTTAGTCAGCCGCTTGTTTTGCGATTTGACAGTCCTGAACCCTCAGGTGTTTACCTGAGGCGCACCTGGAGTTCCAGAAGTGTGGGAATGTAGGAGTGCGTAGACAGGCAGCGTTGACGTGGAGCTGCGCAAGCAGAGACTCTAAATCAGCGATTCTCATCTCCTGGGGCAAGGTCGACCTCATCCTGGAGGCCTCCCTCCAGAAATCAGATCATTTTACAGCTTTTTGCACAGCTTTGTCTTCATTCTGACTCCTAAGTAATCATTCCTCCTCTAAATTGGAATGTATCGGTAAGACAGATATACCAGGTAATATATAAATTATCTCTCCATATGCACACAGTAGCTCTCACTTTGACTCGATTGTATTGTTTTAATTGAGGTAATTAAAAAAAAAAAGTTAATTTTCTTAACAAATCCACTTGACACGGTTTTTTTCTTCTTCTTTTCTGCAGTGCTCTGCTGCCGCACCCCAGTGGAAATATAGATGGTGAGTAACGCTGGACGTGATGTGTGTGTCTGTGTCTGTAAAATGTGCTCCAGGAGACGCTGTCCCTCCCTTCCTAGGTTTGAAAACGAAGTACCATAGGTTCCACACACTTTGAATGAAGGTGCCTTATAAGGTTGTGCGAGATGCTAATCTGCTAATTAATGACTCTTTGCTTAGTGCACGCAAACATAGCCATGCCCACATTTGCCTATGTTCATTTGAAATCATGACATAACTGTCTTAGTGTTAATCTTACAATGACTTCAATGACTGTATAAAATATGAATCAAATACTGCTGTTTGCATATTGTTTTGCAACAGTATTACCTCTGCTGGCAAGTGCAGAGTCTCAACACAACTGAGAAAAGTTATTCGCGGCTACTGTTTGCCAGGACAGGTGAGCTGGCACACAGTTGTATGTGCACATGCTGAAGCATCAGTGTACACACAAACACACACACACACATAATGCAGAAGGCATGGGAGAGCTGGCTCGCTCATCTGTCTGTTATCTCAGCGGCGAGGCCTCCACTTCAGTGGCTGTCCCTGTGCCGACCGAGGCTCGCCGCGGCAGCACTGCAGCCCGAGATAGGCGCTGCCGCGTGCTCGTGAGCCGAGCCACCGCCAGATCAAATGGAATCATTCATAAATACAGAGGAGCGAGGCTTCTGACGCGCAGAGAGCAAACATGAAAAAGGCCCCACGAATGTTAGATGGTGAAAATATGAGAGGGGAAATAATACACCATCCCGCCTCAGCTGTGAGACCAATCCAGAAAATTTACTCTTTTATTTAAGAGTAATTTTCCGTGTGCAATGCTCAGTAAATCTGTTCTATGTTCCTATTAAATATAGGTGCTTCAAACGTTACTTATGTAATTTTAAGTAATATCTGAACATGAATACTTCACATGCATGAATTAACAATGGACTGTTCTATTATGTTTGAATTAAATAAATAATATATGATGTTGATACAATGGAAATTCTGAATGTGGGGAGGGTGGGAGTGATAGATTGCATTCCTAATTGCTTAATGTGGACCAATAGAATAATTAATCTTTTTCATAACAGTGCACCAGTGGCAGCGAAGTAGAAATAATGATACAGGAAGAGCCCTTCTGCTGGGAATTCACGATGATAAATCGAGGTTGAAATTAAAAGCAGCTTCCTGTTCGTGCGCTGTGTAAAGGTATGGTCTGAGGAAGTCAAGGTAGTCGTGGGAATTGAGGAATTTTCCATTCAATAGGGGAGAGCTATACGCCATGCGAGTCGGCTATAACATAACCTGCACGGAATACTAATGGTTATATACCGGAATGATACGGATGGATTTGAAAGTATTTGTCTTAAAGGGATAGTTCACCCTAAAAGGTTATTTATTGATTATCTTACCTAAAGACATGTGACTCAACCTTGACAGTTCTCCACAGGGTCTGTCTCTGTTTTTTGATTTGATTTTTTTTATTATTTGATTTGATTCGTAAAAACCCAATAAGGTTCTGATTTAAAATCTGCAAGCAGTGCAGTTATTGGATTCAAACCCAACAGAAAGATATGTATGTATACCTTTTATGGACATGCTCCTGTACATTTCTACAGAATTTAATTGTTTTACATTACATTGAACTGTGGGCTAACAAAAACAGCAGCCTGGTCCCCTGAGCTATCGCACGCTGACTGACAATGCTTGTGTTGCACCCAGTCATAGAGAGTAGAGAAATAAATCAAGCATAACATAAACAACAAAAACAAAATAATAATACATATATAACCCCTTGATATTTTATTTTTCATTTAAAGTGTTGTGTGACTCATAAGGTGTGAGCTTATGAATGATGCTGAGATGACGTTATTGCATATTTGAAAATAGATGTGACGTATAATGTGTATAATAACCCATCCTGCTTTTGGATTATGGGCACAATGGTTGTATATTGGTTGCCATGGGACAGTTTCCAGAGCAACCGAATCCAGAACTAAAGTGTTGAGGATTGAATGCCCAGGCATTAACTGCAGTTAAATGACCCAAAATAGGCTTATGATGATTAATAATTAACAGAAAGGCTAAACCATGGAGACGTATGTGCTGCTTTGCATGTGGACTAAGTCCATTGTGAAATCAGAGTATTGCAAGTGCCATAAGTTGATTGACTTGCTGTGGTTATGTTGTGTCACATGAGACATTCTTTAAGGAATATTAAGAAGGCGACCTTCTTAATCTTCAAGGAGACCTCCTTTTCCTAGATAAGGGGTAAATCTGTTTTTCGGAATACTTGAGCACTGCTTGCATACTGTAACTCACCAGACCGGTTTCTCAGTTCTTAATAGGAAAAATCTTTTTTTTTTTTCTCAGGGATGGTTTTCAGTATAGATTTTGTACCATGTAGAGGGTAGGATGGAGGTTTTTTTTTTAAACAGGCACTTTACAGAAAAAAAATAGAATCTGCAGCAATTAATGAGACATGAGAATTTAATTCGATGAGCCCAGTATTATCTCTGCCTTCTATCGTTGCACGGCTGTAACATCATCCTTGGCCTCTTTCATAGGAGTGTGAGGTTTCAAGCATTCTTTATTCAAACCGAATTTTTGAGTATACAGATTTCATTTGGGAAGTAATCAATGTCCACAGCAGAAACACTGTTTCCTGCAAATAAACTTGTGAATTCTCTCTAGTGTTTCCCCGGCTCAGGTTCTCTGCCCTTCTCCAGTTCTCCGTTTACCACAATATTTGTACAGGAATTTTCTGACCTCTTTGGACCCAATTTATTTATTTAATTCCTCAAACCTCGGGGGATTGTCAGTCAGCACGTCCCTAGAAGCATTGCTTGCCCTCCATTAAACCTGTGTTTATCAAACCTTACTTTTTTATCAAACGTGCTGACTGTTTTAAAATGCTTTTACTGTTCAGCCTTATTCTTTCATTCTTTTATTTCCTTAACAATTCTAAAAGGCCTTTTCCCATTGTTCTCATGTCCAAGCAAAGTTAGTATAGTTTTTCATTCTGATAAGGTTTACTAATTTAATTTGATGTCCTTGGGGGGGAAGTTGAGGACATAAAGATTTTCATTATAGGTCTAATACATCACAGATTATACCATACCATTGATCAGTATTATTTTTTGGGTTTTATGAAGGGTTCTTAAGATTTTAATGAGTTCCATTACAGCCTGAATGTTTAAAATATAGTCATGTTTATAATTCTCTGACTGGCATTGGAATTCTTTGCTAACGGCATATTGAAACCTTAACTACCAATGTAGCAGTTTACCTGTGTGCACAGTCTTTTTATGTACTTAGTGGGGACTTTTCCCCGGTTTGGCCTTCTATGGTCAGTTTTTCTGCTCACTTGCAGGCGCTACGCAAAACCCAAACGCTCAGCAACAAGAAGACTTTGTGTTCTTTAACTTTGTTCGGGCACCGTCAGCAAGGTGTGATCGTGTTTGCAAAGTTGACGGATAAACACGGTCGCCTACGCGTCACGTCATGCAATTTGATGGCCTCTCCCCCATGATGGACAGGAGCTGGTAGTCGTCCAATCACAGTGCCTGTAGAGAAGGCAGAGGGAGTTTACGGAAGGGTGTTTTCATGAGCCTCTTAGTCTGAAGCTTATGCATTCTTCCTGAACATGAAAGTCAAACAAACTATTCTGAATACACTTACTCTTTGAAGGATTTCTCCCTTAATGTGACAGTGAATTGATGAAGAGACGCAGGGCCAAATTACAATAATAAACCCAAGAAACAGCGGTAGCGTTGCTTTGGAAGAGTGCCCGTTTTGCTTCTCTGAAACATTGGTGAATGCTGGCATCATTTTTATGAGAATAATTTTGGAATGCAGAAACATTTTAGAAATTGTGTTTTTCAAGTTGTAATGGACTGAATTGCTTTGGAAAGGTGAATAACTTCCCTTTTCAACATTAATTTTTTTTTTCTGAGATGTGATTACACATTTGGCATAGTTACAACTGGGAAGATTGTACAGGCATACTGTATAATAGTTACTCATCATTAGAAAGTGACAGGGTCTCTCCGTACCAAATGCAAAACATGCAGCTGAAACAATATTCAACAGCTACTGATGAGCTCTGCTTATGGCCCTTTGGGTATGATAAAACTCCTACAGCCTCATATACCAGACAGAATTCCTACTTTTAATGATAATGCCGCTTAAAAACACTTGCAGGTGAAACAATATTCTGCGTTGTGTAAAGGAGAACATCTGCCCAGCACCACACGCTGTCCCCCTGAAAGAACCAGAGCCATCCTGAGGCCATTCTAGTACTTCAAACGAGTGGTGTACCAACTTTGTAGTTTACGAACCACACAAACAGCTTTTCATTGGTCTCTACAGGACACCTGAAGGAAAAAATAAAAGGGTAAACCCTAAAGAAGAAAACCGCTTCTCTGTATGAATAAAAAACATGGCCTTTGGAAAAACAGCACATATGAATATTTAAAGATAGTGCGCAAATATCAACTTTTTTAACCTTTATTTAAGCAGGTTATGTCAAATGAGAACACAGTTCTGATTTGCAGTGAGTACCTGAGGAATCAACATAGGAGGGATTAGAAGGGTCTTTTATAGCCAATCAGAAATTGGAGTTGTTTAAGTGTCCAGATGTAGATCATCAGTGTGTTTAGGAATTTGACCTGGACATCAGGGTCAACATCCTTCTTGTGAGAAGTGGCATGGGAAATTTAATGAGCGCTGTGTCAGGTTTAACATGTCATTCAAAGGAAGGAAGCTTCTGCAGCACAGAACCCTCATCACTGTCCTGGGGCATTGGGTTTCCCTTTGGTCCAGAGGGAAGAGCGCCCCCTTCTGTCCGACAACACATCTCCCAGCAGCAACTCACTGTTAAGTTAGTGTGACTTTAGGAGGCATCAGGGTGGTGTAGCCTCTGACTAAAAGCTATGGAGGAAGCAAAGTTTTCAATCTCAGTCACTACTGCAGGTCCTTCCTCTCATAACATCCTCCAAATTTTGGACAATGCAGAGCAGTTAACTCTACCTTTGTGACACAGGCACCCCCCCATCCCCCACATCCCCTTGTCACTCTGAGATCAGTCATGTGAGCTGCTGCAGCTTCCACATCAGAGGGCTGAGGTGACCAATCACAGACGATCTGGCTAACCACGCCCTGTGGCCTTATGGACAGTCAACCACAGGCCCTGTGCCCTGTCACGACACTGAGAGCCTCAGCTGAATACGCCATCACTGGGGGCCATCACTGTCACTACATCAATACAAAATCGCTTATGTTTCACTGTTGCTTTTATTAATTATATCTGTGGTCATTGGTACGGAATACCACCCACCATTACAGGCTGTAACTGTTAACCCATGACAGCAAATGGGCCTGGTGTCACGTGTCTTTTAACATTAATTCCAGGGACTAACACCTTCATCTGCTAGCGCAGGCCATCATGTTCCCCCACCCAGACTATCATAATGCAGAATTCATCTTAAGTGTAATGTCAGCCTCTAATGTAGTGAAATGGAGTTTGTACAAAAAGATGTATCAATTAATGCAGTGGAAATATCTTAATGGTACTGAGCAGTCTGCCAGTCAGCATGTTAATTATACACCTATGGTTATGAGAATGTAAAAATTATTCAGACCACTGCTAGCAAGACTGCAGGTTTCTTTTGTTTCTAATGTATTCTTTCCGAATTGCAGTCATTTCTTTTGGGAACACATGATTTCCATTTCAAAATCGCTCATTTGAAAATCCTGACAAGCTAGCGCTCCGGCTTTATCGGAGCATAATTATCAGCCTGTTTGCATTACCCTGACACAAGTAGTTAAAAGAATTCAGACGAAACTCGAGCCAAGCTGAGGAGGAAGTGCAGGCAAGCAGTAATTTTAAACAGCAGAGAGGCAGAGAGGGGTCATTTTTTATTGTCATTTTACCCATGATTTCTTTTTTTTGCATTTTAGAGAAGAATTGCTCATTTCAAGTCCTGCCACAACATCTCAATGGGGTTTAGATTTTGGAGTTTGACTAGGCCAATTCCAAGGCTTCAATTTATTTGTTCTTCAATCATTTGGATGTAGACTTGCTTTGTGTTTTGGATCATTGTCTTGCTGCAAGACTCAGATTCAGCTCACAAACAGATGGACTGACATTCTGCTGTATAATTCTCTGATACAGAGCAGAAATTATGATCTCTTCAGTCATGGAAAGTGGTCAGGGTCCTGATGCAGCAAAGCCTGCTAAAGCCATGAGTCTATTGGTGTGAGATGTGGGGTCCACATCGCCCTAAAGGCCCTGATCTGTCCATAACATTGCCAGACAATTCTAGAGGATCAGCCAGGTGCTTTTTTTGACAAGCCTGAGATGAGAATTCATCTTCTCTGTGAGCAATGTTTTCCATCTTGCTACTCTGCCATAAAGCTAGTTATTTCACAATGGCATAGTGGAGTCATGAGTACTAAGCTTAGCTGAGTCAAGAGAGGCCTGCAGACTCTCAGATGATCTTGTGAGGGTCTTTGTGACGTCCTAGACGATTGCACACCAAAGTCTGGATGGTGGTTTTGGAAGGACAGGCTTTCCTGGGGGGACCCTATATTGTCCCAGTATTTCTCCATTTTGGGGGCCTCTGGGTGGCTTTCAGGGTAAATCATTGCCTGACAGCCCTGAGGTCGGGGGCCCGATTCCCAGTCTCACTATTCCCAGCCATGGCCAGAGGTCTCCACTGGTGAGGCAACAATTGGCCAGCCTCGTTTGGGATTCAATACAGGGTAAGCTGGCTAAGCTCGCCCGTTGGTCTCATCGCCATAGCACCCTCCCGTGTCATGCTGGGCCCCTGTTGCGGCACAAACTGATGGTACGCTGACTGTGTTATCCTCCAGCGTCATAGGCAACATGCGATTAGTTTGCAGCTCTGTATGAAAAGAATCGAGGGCGTCGTCTCGTGAATCGGAGGAGTCACGTGCTCAACCTCTCCTCCCAAAGCCGTCGGAGCAGGTTAAAAAAAATCAGGGTTAAAACAAAGGTCTCCATTTGGGCAATATCTGCGCTCCTGGCTCTGAATGTGGTCTGGGGAAGCCCCTGAGCCTCACTAATCACTTTGCAATGCTGTGCTGACAGGCTTCCAGCTATTCCTTTTGAAGGGGGCAAGATATTCCTATACATCACTCTGCACTAACGACTTCACTCTGATGGCAAAGCCCAAAATTAACCATTATCTGGGCAGTCATGACCCAAGTCATACCTGACTGCTTGCCAAAGTATGAAAACAGCTGAAGCTAAGTTTCACCTTAATTGGGTTGTGTTATGTAGTTGCAATAACTTTTTTGCAACTAAAGATTGCACATTTGGTTAACTTTCAAAATGCAGAAGAAGGAAGAACTGCCGTCTGGGAGTTCCTTTTTTACTCAGATTCCCTCATGTACAGCTAAAACTCACAGAAAGACCAAATCCACAGTGAACATGCAAAAATGCACAACATTTTTCATAGAAATTTATTTTCCTGAATTTCGAGGAAATCTCGTTTTTTTTTCCTCAGACTGTTTGCCAGTCAAACCAAATCACAGACCACGGACGCCAAGTTGTTGATCCAGAACAAACCAGCGTCATTTAAATGTATTCTCTCAGATCCATGTTTAAACAGCACTGCAAAAGAAAAAATAAATAAATAAAATGATTTCATAAGCAGAATAGGGACTCGTTTTGCAGTATATAGTATATATTAATCCAAAATGCATTATTAAAACCAAAGGTTCAGGGTTCAATTAAAATTTACACTTCAAGGCTCTGGACCAGCCAATTTCGCCTACATGTAGAATAATTACTGTGGTGGAGAGGAACGAAACATGAGCAGGCTGTTTACGGGGGATCTGATTAAAGTTGCCCCAAGCCTGGCAGACTGTGAAGGAAGTTATTTAAGAGTACAAATGTTCTGATTATAACTTATTGTAATAAACCACTGTGTCACTCCGGGGATTTGATACTCAATTATTTGACACAGTTGCTGGCTTCTGTGATTAAATGTTGTCTAATTTACGGTTCCACAAACCAGCCTCGGGGTTCTGTTTGTCTGGCCTTGTAAAATGGATGGGGGGGTTTTTCAGGATTCAGAGGTATTCATTTGCAATTAAACATTCAGGGGTTGGGAATGATGTTAGAATTATACAATCGGGTGAATACCACACCAGCGCTTAGGGTTTAAAATCTGCAAGAAGGAAATTAGTCTTGCATTAGTATGGTGTGTCATCTCATATGTATTAGAACTCAGGGAAGGATGTCATTCTGGGAGTAATAGAGAGACAGGGACCTAAGGGTGTGACAGGATCGTGTTAGTCCATTTGAGTAGAGGCCATATGGTACACTCGATCTGAACAGATGAGGAGTTTCTCATTTGGAACACAGTGATCAAAATAAGCACTCTCCCTCAGGTATGGTTTTTTTTGGGGGTTCTCTGATGGAGGGTGCTCGTAGTGCTTATTGCTGATTACGGCTGCAGGTTTATTCTGGCCCTGAATTAAGTATCATTTTATCACAGAATATTGTTCCCCTCACCTGTGTGGCTTTCACTAGGCTGCCTCTTTCTCTCTCTCCCTCTCTCTCTCTCTCTCATTGGGCTTTCTTTGTGCTGGTGATTGAGGCGAATGTGAGGGACCATGGTAGGGTAGGGTTTGAGCTGAGAGGAAGGATGATCCTTCATTGAAAGCGCTGTCAAGCATCACGAAGTGAGGTGTGTCTTTGAGTGCAGATGATTTCAAGACCAAAAACTTGCAGGGTTTAATATGGGGGTCAGGTTGCCTCGATGAAAATGGTGGCTGCCCCCGTGAGCTATATAGGGGAAGAGGTTTCATCATAAATAATGGCTTCAGCTCTTTGGCACAGTTTTGAGGTTTTACTGACTTCAGGGCATCTTGTTGAGTCTTCATATCTACAGAGACTTCTGTGCGTAGTTATGGAGTGGCACCTTGTTATAAGATGTGGTTATTCCTTTTATTTACAGACCAAAGTAAAGTGTCCATCAGTGACCAAAGGAGGTGCTGCCATATTTACCTGTAAAGACAAGACTTTGGCTGACCCTGGAAAATAGGGTCCGTGCTATGGATCCACGGGACCCTGTACATCATGCTATGGATCCACAGGACCCTGTACATGTGTGAAGGAGTTTGATGAAAGGTAGGTTGTGTGGTGCTATAAACAGATGAACAATGTTGAAAAATTTGTGGGTATTTAGGAAATGGAGTGTGTTTTTTCAGTGTGTGCAGGGAGAGTTGGGAATCTTTTGTTGACACACGGAGCAGATTCTTTTGTTTGTTTCTTTTGCTTCTTTTGTCTAACTTGTTGTTTCTTTCCTTTTTATTAACACATGTTTTTATGCTTTTATGTTGTGTGAGTTAGAATAATATTTTTTTCAAATATTTTTTGTTACTGTTTGATTGGATTCAAATTTTATTGACATGGAGGTCTCTTTGTTTGTTCTGTGCAATAAAGGAGTCTCTTTGCAAGAGTCTCTTTCTCTCTCGCTCTCTCTCATTTGCTCATTTCTGATGCTTCAAGGCAACTAAGATGACGTTGGTTGTGATATCTGCTTCAATTACTTTCCTCCCCTGGCCCCTGAGTGCGCAGAGACTGGCACCGGGCCAGAACTTTGCTTTATTGGCAGAAAAGTGTCTATGAGAGTCAACCTGCGCCTTTGATAAAGCTGTTTTCACACCATGACTAAACATTGAGACAGATCAATTACTCTTTGATTACATTCAGAGAGGAGGGTGCTGGGAAAAGGGGTTCCATTCACTGTGTGAGAGGGGTTTCGTCTGGCCGTCACCCCGGCTCCTCTTGCTGGTTTGCTTTCGCTGTGACTGTGACGCTGCTCCATTCGTTTTACTAACCCTTGAGGGTTTTCCTCTCTCCCTCTGCACCACACAAATGTTCTCTTATATTAAAAAAGCAATATCAATATCTCCAACGGGTACTACAAAGAACAAATAAGGACTAATGCACAGATGTCACCAGAGATGATGCACAACTCCCAGCTCATTGCAGATATTATCATGAATAAGGAGATATTTTCTGAGAGAAATATGAAACCTGTCAATATTAGGAGCAGACTGATTCTGGCTGCACACAGACCTAATTCCACAATAAGACCAATAGGTGTTGTTTGCATGTAAAAAGCCATGCAGGCACTTTTTAATATGATGTCCTTATTGTAGTATGAAGCAGCGCCCATACTTTTTGCAGAGAGATGAGATAATCAAGATAAAATTACTTCTACCCTCCCATGAGGCATTTCTTTTTTCAACAATGTACAAACCAGTGCAATGCATTCTGGGAATGTGAGGGTTCTAGCAGATGTTGATGTTAATTCTATATCTAATTGTCTTCGGGCATCCAGGCATCCACACACACACACACACACACACACACACACACACACACACACACACACACACACACACACACACACACACACACACACACACACACACACACACTCACACACACACACACACACATAGCCACACATGCTCCCTGACCCAGCTTTAACTTTATTCTCTGTGATCCACCTTCATCTACACCCCTGTCTGCTTTCTATCAGTCTAAACAAACCAAAAATAATGAAGAACAGAGGTCTGCCACCTCTTCTTTTTTAAAAAAAGAGGATCACTAATTCAAATACTGATGAGGAGTTTCTTTCTAAACTGTGTTCTGCTATGGATAAATGCTATGCTGCATATCATAGGTTTATGAAAAATAACATTTTACATACATAACATGTGTGTGTATATGTTCACTCGGATGTTCACACATGTTTATCCATGTTAAAATGGCAGTTGTTTTGGTGTCAGAAGTTACAGAGCTAACTTTGATTACCGACATGCATTAGATGGCGTTTGAACACAATCTGTGGTCCAGATTAGGGCAGTTAAAGTTGGATGAAGTGGAGAGCATGGCATCCGTTCTCTGCATCATACTTTTGCTCAGTTTTTTCTTGCTGAACTCAGGCACCAGGTGGTGTTTTAAAGTGCTGTATTGGAGGCCTGCGTCCAGCCATCTGGGAAACATTAGGGAATATTAAAATGCACATTCACCTTTCATTTGGATTACTTCCTTTTTTAATTGCAAAACAATGACTATTTGCAGTTTTGTGAGTAAAAATAATAATTGAATTATGCTGCAATAAATTTGTGGAATTATTTTAATCGTTGTTCCATGTGCCATTCCTTTATATGTGGCGTGGGTGAAACAGCATCCATTAAACTGATTGTGATGTCACTGAGGCTGCATTGTGACTCCTTTACTCTTTTCCATCTTTACTAGTGATGTACTCACATAATCCTTGATGTATACTTGCATAAAATCATACTGTAATAAAAGAACCACGAAGACATCCTCAGATAAAGACCTGACTATAAGCTACCCTACCCCCACACCCCACACCCCATGTTCCCTGGAAAAAAGGGCAAAAAAATTAAAAAACAAGAATTAAATTACTAACAAATGAAAAATGACAACTCTGCATTTCCGCACCGTTTAATTACCATTCCTACACGAGCTCAAATGTTGTTGTTGTTTTTCTCCTTTGCTCCTTGGTGTCACCTGAGGGCAAGGTCTAATTATTTGCCGTGAACTATTGTCTGGATGAATGTAATTGGAGGAGGAAGCAGAGCATGTATTTCCCATCCAGGATATATTGGTTTATTAATATCTGTGTTACTGTGTGTAAAACTTATGACTGCTGTTTCTCTTATATATGGCCAGCTTTGTAAATGTCTTATATACTTTGCTGGTTTCGCATCTCACACAGGCTCTAATGCAACGCTTTCTCATTAACACTGCACATTTATTTACATGATAGCCAGAGGATCTGTACCAAAAGAGAAGCCTCTCTCGTTCCCTGTGACTGAGACTCAGACCCCAGAGCGGGGTAGCGGGATGGGTGCGGCCGCACTCTGGCACCGGACGATTCAGCCAGCAGTGAGCACAGAGGAGTGATTCAGCCAGCAGTGAGCACAGAGGAGTGATTCATCCAGCAGTCAGCACAGAGGAGTGATTCAGCCAGCAGTGAGCACAGAGGAGTGATTCAGCAAGCAGTCAGCACAGAGTGATTCAGCCAGCAGTCAGCACAGAGGAGTGATTCAGCCAGCAGTCAGCACAGAGGAGTGTTCATTTCAAGGGTTATTAAAATACATGCAGAATGTGTTGGCCAAAATGTGTGTGTGTTTTTTTTAATGAACTTAGAATGAAGCACAGTAAGGCACTTACACGACAAACAATACTGTTAACCAACTAATTAAAAAAGTGTTTATTCTTCCACAAAAGACACCATCTGTTTGCTCTGTCCAGTCCGAGAGAGAGAGAGAGAAAAACAGTTAAAAAGTAAATGTGAATTTAGGTCAGAGAATATTTACAAGCACGCTGTGTGTTAAATTTTCATGAACGGAGGGCAGGCTGTTTGAAAGCAAGCTCCTGATGCCCTCAGACTGAGTTCAGATGGACAGATCTGAGGACAGGGATGGGGGAAGGCAAGGAAGAAAGAGAGAGGGGAAAAATGAGCTTCACTTTCTCCCTTTCTGCTCTTAAATAAATGATCAGGTGATGTTTGGCTGTCAGGTGGCCTACCTGCACACTGACGGTTTGGGGAGGTTCTTTTTTTTAGGAGGGGGTTGTATGTCATGCAGATGGAGAAAAGTAGAGAAAAGGGGTTTACTGGGCGCCCCACTGTGTCCCGACTCTGGATCAGCTAAACAGACTCTTATACTCTTATAAATAAATTGAATCTGAATCCCATCCCATTGACTGAGTAGATAAATGAATCTGAATCCCACCCCATTGACCGAGTAGATCTGAATCCCACTCCACTGACTGAGTAGAAATGAATCTCTGAATCCCACTCCATTGACTGAGTAGAAATGAATCTCTGAATCCCACTCCACTGACTGAGTATAAATGAATCTCTTAATCCCATCCCATTTGCTGAGTAGAGAAATGAATCCTGATATGGTAAAGTACTTTTTAAAAGCAATGCATTTTTTTGAGAGCAAAGGTTGCAGGTCACAGGTCACAGCCTTATTTGAATTTCCCTGCTTTTTCAGCATTTCATCTATTTCTGCCACTTAAACCATTTTTATGTGGAATGTAAAATGAAGTCAGAAGTGGTATCATTTTAAAAGTGACCTTGCCAAGTCACCCATGCTGTGTGTTGGGCTTTTTACCTTGATGCATAAGTTTGAAAGTTTTATACTTTATTTATTTGCGAGTTACAATGATGCACACACACACTCACACACACACACACACACATTGATGTGGAAATCACTGCAGTGCTATTGTTCTATGGTAAGGAGTTGCTGTTTTTCACAAACAGAGATAACTAAAATGTATGAGGTTTTGCTTGCATATTCTCTTTTATGGACTGTTATTGAAAATGAATAAAACATTTTAATTAACATTAATATCTGAATGGCAAGGGTTGTCATTGGGATACACTGCGAATTGCAAAAGTGCTTTTATTGCTTTTAAGATTGAATGCTGTCCGCAGGGAAACGGATTCAAAGGACCACACACCAAACGGACAGTGCGGCGTCCTTGAGAGTGGGAGAGGGTGGAAAACAGAAGGGAGACTTCTTTAACAGGGAGATAAACTTCTCGACCTGTTCGACCATGGCACTGTCCTTTTACAGGAGGAAGTGAAAGGACGTGGCAAATGTGTTCTTTTCAGCTGATTTGCTTCTTCACTGTCATCTTTTTTCTTTCTTTCTTTCTTTCGTTCCTTCTGTCCTTTTTTAACTTTGCCTCCAGCTCTGTTCTCCCATGGATTCCCCCTTCAGAGCAGTTGTTCTTCATTGTCTGCTATATCCTGTTTTACAGTTTAATTCTCCTCGGCTACAGGACAGCCTCCCGGTGAGCGTTATTGTAGCCGGTCTGTCTTTCCCTCTATGAGGAGGACAATGGCAGCTCTCAGCTACCAGGAAAACGACAATAAATGGCTCCTTTCGGACGCACAAAAAAAAAACAAATGTGTTTTCAGGAGATTTCACAATCTGTCTGGAGCGTGCCAGGAAGAGCTGTCGGTTTGTCCGCACGCGTGTGATGTCCTGGATACTTTTCGACAGAGACTCTCTGTCATTAAATGTTTGCGTTTGTAAAGATAAAATGTCTCATTGTTTGAGAGTAAAAGGGGAAATGTAGGCCTTTGCATGTGAATGGGTTCCTCAGGGAAGAATGCTACAGCTAATCTGTTGCTAAACAGACCAGTAAACGCCACTAAAAACATGCCTACCCACAACACAGGACTGTTTAACACCTCAGTCGTGTCCTTAAACCAATATAGTATTACAGACTTATGATAAAAAGTAAAGCTTTAAACTCAGTTACTGTTCTGCCCCCGGGTCTCAAATCTTAAAAAAACTCTCAAAAAACACTAAACAAATATTGAACGACACACCATAATGCAATCATAAGTATTCCAAGATATAATATAACACTATCATAATGAGAATAATTTACTGTCCATAAAATTTACAGTAAACAGATGCTTCTCCTTGGCACAACATCTTTGAAAATAAATGAACAAATACACAACAAACACAATATAAAAGGCTTGAAAAGAGCTCATGACAAATGTATCCCTGCTATGCACACACATGCAGCAATAAATACTACAACAAACATTCACATTTCAGGCTAACTGCTAACAACAGGCTAAGGAAACACAGGTGAGGCGCCATGCAAGAACAGAGACAAAGGACAGGACACACAGCAATGAATCTACACAACTGATACGCCTCTCATGCATTAAAAATCACCTGGATATACAGGTAATATCTACCATAATGTGATGTCACAAGGTGCATCACCTTCACTTCATCACCAGTAAAACACCTGTGTTTCACCTGGAGGAGATCCCCTCTGGTTCCAAACACGCTCTGTTTCTTTTTGTATTTAAATGACTTGTTTTGGGAGCATTAAGTCACTATCTTTCTGAAATTTATCCTCCTTTCAGGTGTGCATACTTTTTAAGATTTTGTACTGTTATGACATAAAGTATGCAAATCCTTAATGGACTGTATCAGTCTAAAATGTATGTCACGCCTTTTATTATTGTGATCATTTGTGCCATTTTTCCGCTGTGTTACTCTTTCCCCTGGCTGTCAAAAAATCAAAAGTTGGACAGTTTTTTTTTCTCTATGTTGTTCTCTCACAGTGTCTATGAGGATCTATTAAATGATTTTAAACTTGTGTTAATGAATAAGGCCTGACAGGTGTATGACAAGAATGCATTCATTTAAATTATACCAAAAACGTGCTACTTTCTGCTGTCGCTCATATGTCCAGCCATAAGAAAGTAATCAGTTGTAACATAGTTAGCATAGTGACATAACTGTGTTGTGCCAATGTTCATACCTTCATACGTAATGATAACTTTATGCAATTTGTCATAACATGAAATACATCGTGTGCTGTGACTGCTTACATCAATCTTATTTTAGTATCAGCAATAGTGTAATGTAGATTTCACGCCATACAGTTGAAAGCAAGTATAACCAAAACAGGTTACAATCTATACAAATCAATTTAAGCAACAGTTTCTGGGGATTTTGTTTAGTCTCAAGCATGTATGAGATTAGAACTCAACAACCTGTTCACAGAAGTGACTGCGATAAGGACCGTGTGAGAAGAAAGGATTTTTTGCCCCATTCTGACACAAAGAGAGAAAGAGAAACGGTAGTTGTGTTTCTTTAGCTACACCTTGATAGCAGATTAAATGAGTCCTCGAGTGCTTAATTAAACCACTTCCTCAAGGCCTCTTCAAGGATAAGTGTTCCATGCATAATTATGTAATAAGGAAGTGCTGGTTTAGAGACCACGAGATGTGGATCAGCACACTTGTCTCCTGGAACCAATATCTAAGAGTCAGCTGAAGACAGCGATCAGTTCAGCCTGCCAGTGTTTTTTGACATGTCTCACTGAACAGACACACATAAGGTTACATGCAAATTCCTGATCGATAGCCTTTTACCTACAGTGACGACCTCATGATCCAATGCACTATGGTCTGCAGTGTACACGACCCAGAAAACCAGCACACGTCAATACCACTCAACGACGAGAGCCCCGTCTATCTATTTCCCCTGCTCTGGCACTACCATCAAACCTCTTCAATGGGGATTAAACAGAAAACACTGTCCCATTTATTGTGCTACCAGGTTAGCATTTTCTCACTTCCTCATGCTTTTCTGTGTCATTCCCCAATGCAGCAGTTGTTACAAAAAAAACTAAAAATCACTGATTTGATTTAACAGAGCAGCTTAATTCTTATTTTAGCCATAAGCTGTCCTTCCTTCCGTTTCTCCTGTCAGTGGCTGGAGGTAATTGAAATTGTGCTCATTTTTGTAAAACATACACACGTGATGAGGCACAAACACATACATACACACACACACATACACAACCACACACAAACATGATGAGACGCAAACATATACACACTCACACACACACACACACACACACAAAAACATGATGAGATGCAAACATACACACACACACACACAGACCCCCCCCCGTCCCCCCCACACACACACACACACACACACACACACACAACCACACACAAACATAATGAGATGCAAACATACACACACACTACACACACAGACACACACGCGCACACCCACACATACACACACACACTCTCCCCCACACACACAACCTCACACACACACACATACGCACACACACACTCTCTCTCACACACACACACACACACACACACACACACACACACACACACACACACACACACACATCAGATGACCTTTAGAATGCACCCAGTCGTGTCAGTGGGGAAGTGGTTATTGCTGGGACTAATTATGACTGATCCAGTAATGAATTAAGAATTAATGCACGGTGATTATCTGACTGTCAGGACGCAGGTCTCACGGTTAATAAACTATTAGCACGCCAACCAAAGCTGCCAAACAGAAGCACTTCCACTTCCACAATCCCAAAATCCCCAAGGTATGAGACAGATGCCCGCCTGGGCACCTTCAGAAGCACCCCCCCACACAAACAGAAACATAAAGCAGCCCCCCAACACTATTAACAACCCAGAACAGGCCTCGCCATGACTCATTTCCCTCTGACGTGATATAGTGTTCAAAGCACTGGAAAAATAAATAAGATAATAAGATAGTTTGTCTTTATTTTTGGAGTCCCTTTACAGAAAGGGTCTGCTCTGTGCCATCCCAGGTAAAGTCATGCTATTCTTGTGTGACTCCTCTCTGTGCTCTTCTATGCAGTCCCATGGTTTGTGTGCCTGTGTTTGATGAGTGCAGGCACTCCCTCTTTATCTCCTTGGAGAGGTGTGTCCCTTTCTTACCTCCTCACCGAGAGACCAGTTTGGGTATTAGCGAATGAGCGAAGGTGAGCGCTATGTCACAGGGTAAGCTCGCTGCAAGCTCTTTAGCCGTGCCTCAGGAACTTATCCTTAAATAATCTGTTCTGAGACCTGCAGGAGGCTCTCTGTGAACCAAGGGGGCAACAGCCGATTAATATTTTACCTCACCTGACAGCGTTACAGAGGCGGGTGGGTCTCCGTGGACGGGATGTCCCAGTGGGCCGAGCGGCGTGCGGCTCCACCATCACCAGGGCCCTGGTCTTGCATGAATAATGCACAGCGAGACGCTGGTGAGGCCAGCGCGGTTTAATCAAGGGACTACCGCCGCGGCCAGCTCCAAATCAAATCAGCTGAGGAGCGTGACAGAGCAGCGGTTCCAACAAGCCACAACCCGCCGGAACCCACCGCACACGCACGCGCATCCACCCACCCACCCACTCAAGGTGTCAGCTGACACACCCAAGCTCCCATCAGCGGTTCTCACAGAACGGTACTTAGCACGTAATGGCTTTTTATTGGGTTTTCAAAAACAATTACACCTTTTTTTTTTTTTTTGCTATCATCTCTGACATTCATGATAGCATGGAAGGGGAGTAAAAAAAAAAAAAAAAACCACATTGATTTTGTTATTTATTCCATCCCTCTCCGTAATACAGTCACTGAAGCACTGCCCAGCCTTCCACACCGTATCTTTGTTTCAGCTCGACAACATAAAAGCTGCATTTTGAAAAGGCTTGATCAAGTCAACCGCCGAAGAACAGAGGCACAGAATGTCCAACAGCCTGTATCAAAGCGAGAATAAGAGATGTCCTTACTCTATTTTCACAGTGAGAGATGCAGTGTGGGAAAGTATTGTATTTCTGACAGCAAAATAAAAAAAACCATAATGCAATTTCCATTCTTCTCTGTTCAGGTGCGATATGGCGTGTCAGAGCTGTGCTGTAATATCTCTATCAAAGACAAATTGCAATAAAAGGAACCGGTTTTCAGCTGTGACTGCAGAGGAGGCAGGATCTGGGTGAGAGCTAATCAGTTAGCGTCCAGTGCTGAATTCAGACACAATGTATGCACCCTCTGCAAAGCAGAATTTGAATAGACCTGTCTGCACTTCTAATGATTAAACTCAAAGTGTACTGTGCAGCTCTCCCTCGCACAATGAAAAATTGTGACAGCATGCAGGTTTTTTTGTCCCACTGCGGATAAAATTAAATAAATAAGTAAATAAAAATGAAACCGATAAAGAAGTTTAGAATGTTCTGACCTGGCCAATTAGTATATCTCAGAAATCATTCCTGCTCTCGGGGCTTCTCGCTGTTTTATTGCTGCGGACTCTTGCAGTGTGAGGCCCTAGAGAGTAATGTCAGGCAACAACAATTTGTTGATTTGCCGCATTGTTTTTTTTTTTATGAATTCAGAACATGACTCGGGAGTTCTGCTGCCATTTTCTGAGAGCGATTTTAGCTGTGTGAGAGAGTGGCCTGGGTGAGAAGTGCCGTCTCAGTACTTTTTTCCCAGGCAGGTTGGGGACAAACTGTTCGTTCCTCGCAGGTCCTGAATTTATTATGTGACCATGAACTGGACTTTTTTCCCCTGTTTTAAGTCTCTTTTTGATAAAACAGGCATACATGTATATTTATGAGGATGGGTCCATTGAGAGTTGTTATGCTGAGTTCAGAACATTTTTAGGTTTAGTTCAGTCACATGGAAGCTCTTCAAATGTAATTTCTCACCGATATGAGCTATTACTTTACACACGGACTTTGAATGTGTTATCTATGTGTATAGTTCGAACCCCATAGCTTAGACATTGTGAGTTCAGGTATAAACTAAGTCAATAGTTGGCTGTGACCAGAAATACACAGCAAAAGGTCAGAGCTATGTCCTGTTAAATTAGAGTAGGCTTTATTTAAACACATTTCCTCAATACTGCAGAAGCACACCCTCGACACTCCCGAGAGGCCACGTCTGCCAAAACAATGACTGTACATTTGTTCATCAGAATTGTTTACACCACTGAATCAGGCCTAATTTACTTCATAATGACCAAGCAAAGCAAGGGCTTGTCCATATATTTGGACATTTGTTGATAAATCCCTAAAAATCCCAATCGTCATATGACATGTGCCTTTAAACGACCCTATGATATAATTTACTAACTGCACTCCAACACTATCCACATTATCCAAGCTAATAGCTTCATCATCAAGACCAACAGGGTCCATATAAAAGGTGCATACAGCAGGTGGTCAAATGAACTGAAACACTGGACAATATATGGATTTGAAGAAACCAAGAGTTCAGCCACTTTTCACTTTCAGAACAGCTTCAGACTGTCCTGTTGCAAGAAGAACATCAACCTAATGCTGAACTCTGCTCATCTCCTATATGACACTATATTCTCAACTTCATGGGGCAACGTTTGAAAGCAGTTAAAGATATCACACAGATTGAGCGGTAAGTATAATGGGTTATGGCTAAGGTTACTCATTCATTACCTTGGCTGTTCTTGCTCATCGTATTCACTTCTGTACGTCGCTTTGGAAAA
Organism: Albula goreensis; assembly: GCA_022829145.1. Taxonomy (NCBI): domain Eukaryota; kingdom Metazoa; phylum Chordata; class Actinopteri; order Albuliformes; family Albulidae; genus Albula; species Albula goreensis. Next base: position 36,346,511 of record CM040751.1, read on the forward strand.
CAGCAATGGCTAAATGCCTAAATATAAATGTAAAACTGGTTCTGAACTGTGTATAGTAGGATATTAGTCCAATTATCCTGTTAAGTGTCTGTCAATTCTCTGCTTTGTCTTGAGACCACTGTTCCTTTTCTCAGTGAAGTTTTGTTTGTGTTTCTGTTGGTTGTGTTTAGCATGTCTTATCAAAAATTTTCAAATCTGTTCCCCCTGCCACATTAAATAGTTTTTCAATTTTTGTTACTGATTGCAATTAAAGCTTGACTAGCAAGCGTCTTTGGGACTGTCTTTGTGTTTACCCATGTTGCTTTGGAAACTGACATGCTAATCGCCAGGCCTCTTCTACAGCTGAAGCATGCCGCTAATTAGCATTCTGTTGAAGGTAACTCACCTGTGTAGCTGCCTTTGGAACAGTGATTTGGTTACTTCAAAGTTAAAGTCCTTTTTCACATGGTGTTTCCATTCATTTTTCCACCCTCTGTACCCAATAAAAGCAGAATCCTCCGTGTTGAGAATGAAAGGATTGTTAGAGCCGTAGCATAGGGCAGATATTTTTCAGTGCTGAACCGGTCTAATTAGAGCAGTTGTTCCACAATTCCCAGAGTGGCAGGACTAAAGCATGGGAACTGAACCCTGGCTGCCGTTTAAATGAGCTTTGTGCTCACAGCTGAGATCTGTCCCCAGCACAGAGCCCGTCGTTTCTCTAAAGCATTTTTCTTCCTGCAGCCCCCACACACACACACAAACACACATAAACATGCACTTATACATTCAATGCATGTGCACGCAAGCTTATGCACACATATCTACATATGCACACAAACACAGACACACCCTCTCTTTTGCTAACACACACACAGACACATTCATGCACACGTTAACCCACAGGTACATACACAGGCACACAAATGTGACATCCTCTGTCTCTCACATACATACACACACACATACATGCATGCACACACACGCATAAGCATACATACACACACAGTCAAACGCACACACAAACATGCACACACAAGCGTCAATGGATACAGTTCTACACAGGCACACAAACACAGACACACTCTCTCTCACACACACAGAGACACATGCATGCACGTGCACGTTAACTCCCACGTAGAAACATGACGTCCACTGTCTCTCTCACACATGCACAAACATACACACACAAGTGTCAATAGATATAGTTCCACACACACAGGCCCTCAGACACACACACGCACACAAATGAAAGACACAGAATGTGTTTACTCACACATGTGTTATCTAAGTTGCTGGAGGGGGTAGTGAAATACATTTGTCTGCACACAAAGAAAGTCTCTCTAGACATACACCAACACCACTGAGCTCTTTATAAAACAATCAATTTATTATCAAACTGTTTCTAATCACTAAATGAGACACAAAATATTACAGCACGACCGCACAGGCCGCAGCGTGAGGAGGATGTAGGGCTGTTTCACAGTCATCAGTGGAGGAGATGGCTGTCGTGGGCAAAGCCATATTCTCTGTGTTTATTTCCACACAGGTAGAGGCTTTGCTCTCAGCATAGCTGTTAGACCCATGCGTTACATTCAAAATCAGCATGCAGGCTAACTCTCAGGGGAACACACAAACACCTACTTTCACTGCTCTCTGCTCAGCCTCGTTAAAGTTTACAGAATTACAATTATATGCTTACTGCTTTTTATTGTTTTTGTTTTTAAGAAATGGACTATAACACATTAAAGTGCTATTTATTAACAGAATTAGTATTTCAAAGTAGCATTTAAAAATGTATTATCTGCTGGCGATTCTCTCATTGCAGACTAAAAGAAGAATGTGCTCGCTACAGTTTACTTTTTTCCTGAGCCATAAGCAGGCGTCTTTGTTTTGCTGGAGCTGGGTGGGTTTTTGCCCAGGAGGCCGGCTGCATCACCACCCGCAGGTGTGGAGGAAAGCCAGAGACATGTCTGACGATGAGCCGCCCAGTGCAGCTCAGAACAAAGGTCACAGAATGTCAAGTTGCTGCCAGGGGTTTTCATCATTTGTACAAGACCGGCATGGAGAACGATCTAGAGAGAACGTGCAACTCGGAGTGGCGTCATCCACACCTCGGGGCGGGGGCGAGCGTTGATCTGCTGCGCCCGAAACCCACGTCTGTATACGCCAGAGGGGAGAGCAACGTATTGGAAAAGGAAAAACCCACTCACTGCCCCCCTCCCCTCCACCACCCACGCCCCACGCAAGCCATCTTGAAGCCTGCAATTTCAGACTGTCAAAATGTCAGCCCTCACGTCAAAGACACTCCTCTGCATTTCATCCATACATGGAAGAGTTCTGCTCAGCAGTTTGTTCTTCCATACATGACACAAGATCCTAATTAAAAGGATCCTTGTACTCAAGGTTTAGCTGAGATATGCACATGTTAACCTTGGGCATTAGTATATGTTAACAGTGAAGATATAAATGTGTTACACATAAAATATTCACATGTGTATGTTTGCTTTGTCTGAAGGACGGGGTTGGAAAGGAGGGGTTGGAGGGATTTACTCATCTCCACTCTGTCAGGAAAAGGCTAATCACATCATATCCAGTGTCAAGCGAAACACGCGTTCCATACAATGCCTGACGATTTAAAATATTCAGAAAATCGCATGTTTGGTTTGCCCTTGGTTTAACGTTCTGTGAACATGTCTTTTGTTTGTCTATGCTAATGCACTGCTGTGCTAAAATTGTTTCCACCACTAATGACATAATGACACGGTGTTAATTACCGGGCTCCATATGTCACCATTACTTCTTCACGCTCTCATTTTCTGTAAGGGAAGATTGAGAGACTTACCAGCAGAGTCCATTCGGGGGTACAGTACCTCGGTAGCGCTGGTGCTGCCTGTCTGTTTCTCGGTTTTCTTTTCGACACTGAAGATTTAAATCAAGCATCCTGCCATGCTGCTCTCTACTGAAAGCCAGCCGTCCCCTCGGTGTTGTGAGTTTTTAGACTGTATAATGTGCGCTGTGTCCCAGGTGAGGTCTCGCCTCGCCTCCCTCCCCTTCCTCAGCTTGCCAACACAGGCTATCTCCTCAACTTTGCTTTTAATCTTGTCCCTAGTTTACTTTATTAAAATTGAAAAAAAAGTTGTAGAAATTCAATGTTTTTATTTTATCTGAAAATGACAGCTCAGCACCCTTGCTGGGATTCTAATCTGATAATATAACTATTTAATTTTTATTAGACTTTCCTCAAAATTGAAAGGATCCCTCGGAGTAAAGTCAAGTTGCACACACACTATAGTTCTTCAGAACCTTAAGGAGGTATACTGCAATAACCTGATACACATTTTAAGCTAAGGTTAGGTGGGGCAGTCTGACACACAAGTGTTTTTTTTTTAATATTTATGCATGTATGTGTGTGTGTGTGTGAGGGTGTGTGTGTGTGCGCGTAAGTTTGTGTTTGTGTTTCTGAGAACCCTGGCACGTATCTCTATGTATGAATCATTGGTTGTCAGGAAGGTTAGGCTAACTTGCATTCTGCATTTTTTTAATTAAAGTATATGTTATTTTCATATGTGTTATGATATATTCCTCTTAGTTATTTTCATGTATTTCAGAAATTAAGTACATTTACATGAATTCAGGTAGGACTTTCTGACTGAGAAAGATTTGGGAGACAAAGGGCATCAGTGACTAGACTTGGCACAAAGAAGCAGGCACAAAGGAAAATATAGCACCCTGCATCCTGGTGGTTCTGTAAAGGTGCTGGGCAGAACCTCCTGGCATAGTCATGAGTGAGTGAACTCATACTCTTACAAAGCACAGTGTCAGTGTAATTTATTGGTATTGTTATGGGTGGAAACCAGCGGCGCAGGAGAGATTTTCAAAATGGGGGGGACCAAACTTAGAGCAAAAGTGGGGGGACTGAGGGGGAGGGGGCATATCCCCTCTGTGCCCCCCGACATCTGCGCCCATGGTGGTAACAGCTATCCAAAGAAAGACTGTGGTTTCCTGAAGATGGTGTCTGTTTTCTTTTCTTCTGAGCAGAGGCAGGTGGGCGGAGCCATGCTTCTTGTTAATTGATTAATGGGTTGAGCCCATCGTGGCTAATTAGCCACAGGGTATATTAGTTTGCCTTTTTCTAGTTCATTTGGGAACTGAGATCGGTACGGTGCTCAGCTCAGCTCAGCTCAGCTCACTTTGTATGTCACAAGTCTCAAAAGGAAATCGCAATCTTTCAGACCGGAGCTCCAAAAGTGGGGCTTTTGAGTTGAGACAGAGTCTTCTTAATTAAAAGAAACAATTAAGTTAGTAGTAATTTAGAGGCTATTTTCTTTTTGTTCCTTCCCAGTAAGACACATATGGTCGTGATGAGTGTAAATGTAACCGAGTGATCTTCTTCACCCCAGTATCAAAAAAGATCCACTTATTCCTCTTTGTAATGTGCTTGTAATTACTGGGGCATTACAGTGTAAGAGATGAGTGAATAGAAATGTTCTGTTTTTAAAAGACTGAATGGAGACCCTTCAAATTAGCTTCTGACTATTGCTGCTTTAATAATTCATAACGTTTTTTGGGAAATGCTTTTAACAGTTCACTTAGAACCAGAAAATGGAAAAAGTGACCTAAAGAGAGATTTTTCTGTAAGGAGTGTGAGGAGTCCGCCATTTCAACACTTTTTTTTCTACACACAGAAGCAACATAAACTGAATTCTGCCAATTCTCAGTGTGTACCATAACCCCAGGGTGAAAAAAGTCAGTAACTGGTGGTACCTCTTCATTCCTCTCTTGCTCTTGCTTCTGTTGTTTGATGTTTTAAAGTTCACTGCCAGCAATGTCATTCTCTAGGCAATACTGCAGACATTTTACCAGGATAATCTCATTTTCCTGGTCTCACTATGCATCTGGTTTGACTTCACATCATACCTCAAGCTGATTTTTTGCTTCTGGTTTTTCATTACGTTACAATCCACTCCAAAAGTCATTAGAAATACATGAGGACCGAGTAAGATAAATGTACACTTCTCTTAACTTTGATACATGCTAACACTCTTGTGCCTACAGTTTATAGAGTCTGTATATTTAATGCAGTCTGAGGAAGTTTTGCAGTCGCACACCCCTGATAACATTTTAATCAGGGTCTGAGTGTGTAAAAACTCCCTGGTGTTTTTAAAAAAATATAATTTGAATTCATTTGCACTCCTGCCTTGTGCTATGAAAAGAATGAGGGTTGCCACTGATCCTGTTTTGTATGTGATTGCTCTTACATTACGTCCATTAACCTGGAAAATATTAATATCTTCCTTGGATATGAAAAAACATAAACCTGACCAGCCCTGATTCAGAAAACATTTTCCTTTTTTACGTAATTTAATCACTGTGAGTGTCTGCTTACACATACCGAAAGAGAAAACCCCTGTTCGATTTGTGCATTTAATTCCTTTCGTGTGTCAATGATGGTAGACAACTGTTTGATATAAAATGTGTGACCCACATTGAGAATTTAGCCACCTGATTTTATCCTGATTTTATACCTGATTTTATTCACGTCTCAGCTGGTCAGAATCATTCTGCTGCTAATTAACCAGCCTGTGTGCTGGTATGGAGTGACATTAATGCCACTGAGATGCTGAAATAATGGAATAACTTTAGCGATGAGGAAAAAAATTTGCTAAACTTATAAGGGTGTAACAGCAGTCAACTGGGATGCCGAAATGTTCCCAAACAGGAGACTGGGGTGGCAAGTGAGGGTTCTCTCCTTCGCTCTTCATTGTGGAGACACCATCTGGCTGCTCGTCCTTGGGATTTGAATTTTGATCAGACGTGCATTACACAAATGAACAGGATAACCTTCACAATGCCTCATGAGTCATATAACATGTACATATTTGTGGTCATTAGATACAATTTTGCAGTATGATCTAACGGAAACCAAAAATTTGTTCGGTTCACTGTGCTGACCGAACCAAGAACCAGTCTGTACTCAGCGTTTGGGTTCAAATACCCTTACCTTACCATCACCACCACTATATCAATAATACACCTGTCCGAGCTAGTTAAGCAACATTAAGTTATACCTGGTTACTTTTGCTAACCAATCAATCATTCAGAACTTATACATTCAGATGTTAGTTCCTGAGTATTGACATATGATCAGATGGTTTTGAACCTGAGGGGAATCATGAGGAATCATTACCAGGGTTACTGGTAGGTAGTGATGTAATGATACCTGAGGTGACGCGTATAGTGTCCGAGATGGGCATGGTGTAACTCCAAATCGTACATGTGTTAATCATAATAAGGCTCACAGGTGAGTGTACTGTACATCCACAGAATCTGAGATGGCTGTACTTGCTGTACATCTTTGACGACGCCACTTGCTTGCAGCTGATCTCATGTCTGTCTCACTCATCTGACAGCTTTGGGGAGCCGGATGAAAGCAGCGACAGAGTCAGTTCCAAAACGGTCAATCTCAACTCCATCTGCATCCATTATCGTATGATTGTGTATACAGCAATAACCATGTTTGAAAGGGTCTATTTCTAAAAAAACCTTTATGGCAGTTCCCAGAATATCTCAGGGACTCTTAAACAGATGCTCGCAAGATGACAGTCTTCCTTTCCAATCAATGAAATCACTTCTTGAGCGGAGAGGAAGCATCCAATTGGGCAAAAAGGATTTTGACTGTAAGCAGTAGGCTATTTTTGGGGGGGTGAGGGGGATGGCATCCCCCTTGTTAGTAAAATGACCAAAATGCATCCCCCTTGTTAACCTGCCATCCCCATTTTACACAGGTGTTTTGTTGGTTAGTGGTGTGGGGGCAGGGGGTGCTCCCATTGGGCCACCTCCCCTGTTAAAAATTAACAAATAACCTACTAGCCATATTTCTCTACAGTCATGGATGTACACAACCAAAACAAAGCTAGAGAACTTTGTGTCTCTGTCACAGTTAAAAATAATTTATTGTTTACCTATTTAGAGTATGTATAGGTGTGCTGCTAGAGGTTTTCATGTATTTGTTTGAATTGTTCATGTCACATACTCCCAATCCATGACTCTTCTGTAGCTGCCTTGCTGGGCCTCACTTGCAGAGAGATATTATTAATTTCATGAGAGCTCCTGATTAAAGAAAAATGGCATAGAATCAAACGAACTGGGGCAAATCACACGGATCAAAGAGGAAGGAAATGGGTCATATGAACACGAAGGAAGTGTGTCAGCTGGGCTTAAAGGCATTTCCACTGAGGGCTTTTTTATTTTATTTTTGCCATCACACTTTACAGGAGGCCTGGTGATAACATGCATTTTAACATGGGGAGTGTCACCATGTGATAAGAACATTAGAGCAAATTATAAGGAGAACAGGGCATTCCAATGAACTAAGCCTGAACCATTTACCTACAGTCTACAGAGTATCCATCACTGCATCAAGCCCATTCACCTACAGTCTACAGAGTATCCAGCACTGCATCAAGCCCATTCACCTACAGTCTACAGAGTATCCAGCACTGCATCAAGCCCATTTACCTACAGTCTACAGAGTATCCAGCACTGCATCAAACCCATTTACCTACAGTCTACAGAGTATCCAGCACTGCATCAAGCCCATTCACCTACAGTCTACAGAGCATCCAGCACTGCATCAAGCCCATTTACCTACAGTCTACAGAGTATCCAGCACTGCATCAAGCCCATTTACCTACAGTCTACAGAGTATCCAGCACTGCATCAAGCCCATTTACCTACAGTCTACAGAGTATCCAGCACTGCATCAAGCCCATTTACCTACAGTCTACGGAGTATCCAGCACTGCACCAAGCCCATTTACCTACAGTCTACAGAGTATCCAGCACTGCATCAAGCCCATTTACCTACAGTCTACGGAGTATCCAGCACTGCACCAAGCCCATTTACCTACAGTCTACAGAGTATCCAGCACTGCATCAAGCCCATTTACCTACAGTCTACAGAGTATCCAGCACTGCACCAAGCCCATTTACCTACAGTCTACAGAGTATCCAGCACTGCATCAAGCCCATTTACCTACAGTCTACGGAGTATCCAGCACTGCATCAAGCCCATTTACCTACAGTCTACAGAGTATCCAGCACTGCATCAAGCCTATTCACCTACAGTCTACAGAGTATCCAGCACTGCATCAAGCCCATTTACCCACAGTCTACAGAGCATCCAGCACTGCATCAAGCCCATTCACCTACAGTCTACAGAGTATCCAGCACTGCACCAAGCCCATTTACCTACAGTCTACAGAGTATCCAGCACTGCACCAAGCCCATTTACCTACAGTCTACAGAGTATCCAGCACTGCACCAAGCCCATTTACCTACAGTCTACAGAGTATCCAGCACTGCATCAAGCCTATTCACCTACAGTCTACAGAGTATCCAGCACTGCATCAAGCCCATTTACCTACAGTCTACAGAGCATCCAGCACTGCATCAAGCCCATTCACCTACAGTCTACAGAGCATCCAGCACTGCATCAAGCCCATTTACCTACAGTCTACAGAGCATCCAGCACTGCATCAAGCCCATTCACCTACAGTCTACAGAGTATCCAGCACTGCACCAAGCCCATTTACCTACAGTCTACAGAGTATCCAGCACTGCATCAAGCCCATTTACCTACAGTCTACAGAGCATCCAGCACTGCATCAAGCCCATTCACCTAAAGTCTACAGAGTATCCAGCACTGCATCAAGCCCATTTACCTACAGTCTACAGAGTATCCAGCACTGCATCAAGCCCATTCACCTACAGTCTACAGAGTATCCAGCACTGCATCAAGCCCATTCACCTACAATCTACAGAGTATCCAGCACTGCATCAAGCCCATTTACCTACAGTCTACAGAGTATCCAGCACTGCATCAAGCCCATTTACCTACAGTCTACAGAGTATCCAGCACTGCATCAAGCCCGTTTACTTACAGTCTACAGAGTATCCAGCACTGGACCAAGCCCATTTACCTACAGTCTACAGAGTATCCAGCACTGCATCAAGCCCATTTACCTACAGTCTACAGAGTATCCAGCACTGCATCAAGCCCATTTACCTACAGTCTACAGAGTATCCAGCACTGCATCAAGCCCATTCACCTACAGTCTACAGAGTATCCAGCACTGCATCAAGCCCATTTACCTATTTATCCAGCACTGCATCAAGCCCACAGTCTACAGAGTATCCAGCACTGCATCAAGCCCATTCACCTACAGTCTACAGAGTATCCAGCACTGCATCAAGCCCATTTACCTACAGTCTACGGAGTATCCAGCACTGCATCAAGCCCATTCACCTACAGTCTACAGAGTATCCAGCACTGCATCAAGCCCATTTACCGCCCATTCACCTACAGTCTACAGAGTATCCAGCACTGCATCAAGCCCATTTACCTACAGTCTACAGAGTATCCAGCACTGCATCAAGCCCATTTACCTACAGTCTACAGAGTATCCAGCACTGCATCAAGCCCATTTACCTACAGTCTGTGAGTATCCAGCACTGCATCAAGCCCATTTACCACAGTCTACAGAGTATCCAGCACTGCATCAAGCCCATTTACCTACAGTCTACAGAGTATCCAGCACTGCATCAAGCCCATTTACCTACAGTCTACAGAGTATCCAGCACTGCATCAAGCCCATTTACCTACAGTCTACAGAGTATCCAGCACTGCATCAAGCCCATTTACCTACAGTCTACAGAGTATCCAGCACAGCATCAAGCCCATTTACCTACAGTCTACAGAGTATCCAGCACAGCATCAAGCCCATTTACCTACAGTCTACAGAGTATCCAGCACTGCATCAAGCCCATTTACCTACAGTCTACAGAGTATCCAGCACTGCATCAAGCCCATTTACCTACAGTCTACAGAGTATCCAGCACTGCATCAAGCCCATTTACCTACAGTCTACAGAGTATCCAGCACTGCATCAAGCCCATTTACCTACAGTCTACAGAGTATCCAGCACTGCATCAAGCCCATTTACTTACAGTCTACAGAGTATCCAGCACTGCACCAAGCCCATTTACCTACAGTCTACAGAGTATCCAGCACTGCATCAAGCCCATTTACCTACAGTCTACAGAGTATCCAGCACTGCATCAAGCCCATTTACCTACAGTCTAGAGTATCCAGCACTGCATCAAGCCCATTCACCTACAGTCTACAGAGTATCCAGCACTGCATCAAGCCCATTTACCTACAGTCTACAGAGTATCCAGCACTGCATCAAGCCCATTTACCTACAGTCTACAGAGTATCCAGCACTGCATCAAGCCCATTTACCTACAGTCTACAGAGTATCCAGCACTGCATCAAGCCCATTTACCTACAGTCTACAGAGTATCCAGCATTGCATCAAGCCCATTTACCTACAGTCTACAGAGTATCCAGCACTGCATCAAGCCCATTTACTTACAGTCTACAGAGCATCCAGCACTGCATCAAGCCCATTTACCTACAGTCTACAGAGTATCCAGCACTGCATCAAGCCCGTTTACTTACAGTCTACAGAGTATCCAGCACTGCATCAAGCTCATTCACCTACAGTCTACAGAGCATCCAGCACTGCATCAAGCCCATTTACCTACAGTCTACAGAGTATCCAGCACTGCATCAAGCCCATTTACCTACAGTCTACAGAGTATCCAGCACTGCATCAAGCCTGGAATGGAAAATGCCAAGGGTCTCTGCCTCAACTACACAACCTGGCAACCTATTCCATATATTGACAACTGTTCATGAAAAATAAAACATTCTTTTGTCAACTGAAATCATATGGAAATAGAGAGAGTGCTATGGAGAGAACACACAGAGGAACACAAAATCTTTGAGAACGGTGGAATTGATAAATTAATATTTGAAAAGGGGCCTGTTTAAAAGGTGAGAACACGTATGCTCCACAGGCTTCTCTGTTCCCGTAATGGAAAAAGATGACAGACGATAAAACGTGCCCCATTGCGGTGACTGTTGGCCTGAAAATCCAATACAATGAAGAATCCTGTCAGGATCCTGGATGCCGTCAGCCTATCCCATTGCCACAAATCCTCCTCAAATTGAAAGGGTGGTTTGGTTATTGAAGACGACTAACCCCTCTTGTCCAAAGCCGTGTGCTTTTCAATTATTTTCAGCTCATCCTTTGCCCAGTCCCATGTTTGATTAAAAAAGCTGTGTAAATAATTCATCACAGCAGCAAACAGACAACAAATGTATAATCAGACATTACGGTGGCCTTGGGGTGCCAAACACAACAACAAACATGGCACACAAATACACATCTAAAAACACCACATTCAAAACAAAACCTGCGCTGGAAAAGCAATACAAAACTGGAAAAACAAAAAAGTGCTAAAGAAAAAAACAAATGTAAAAAAAAAAGCCAAACACAAAAAAAGAGCAATCACAGAATTATTTTTGTTCTGTTTCTTTTTTTTCCAGTTGTTTTTGGCAGTTTATGACCTGCCTCAGTTATATGGTTATCAAAGCAATTTTTGTCACAGAAAATTAATATAATTAAACATTTTCAGCAAAAATAACCAACAGCATGATCACATTACATCAAAAACACATTTATACTGATGACATTTAAGATTACCTCAGAAGTTTGTTAATAATATGAGCAAAACAAAAGTGAGGTGGTTAAGCTGAGCTGCATGTCTGAATAGGTTTAGGTATTTATTGAGTCAGCATAGCTTGGAGTGGAATGAGCTGAATCAGGGCATGTTCCTCTGCGACGGGTTGCTTCACAACTCCTTGTATTTAATCTTTGTTTTTTTGTTGATGCAGCTTCCAATAATTCTAATAATTCTTATGTACAGATGAAGGTTTTCCCTTGATTCTTCATAAGAAAACATGCTGATTTGAAAGGCCTTTACATCTATGAATATGTTAATAATAAATACAGTCTGGGGTGATTTACACTACTTTCCACAAATATATGTACAGTGAAAAAGGACCCCAAGTAAAAAAATTACATTTTTGTTTGAATAAATCTGCCATGATCTCACTGTACGCAGGCGTTGGAGCTAAGCTATTTTAGACAGCATCTGAAATCTGTTTCAGCAGTGTGCTTTTTTCCAAAAAGAAAACTGATCACAAAATGTACAACCTCTGATTCTGAATGACAACTTAATGAAAACAGGAAATTGCATCATCAACATAAGGAACGAGTCCAACAGTTTCACATCAGTTCACCACTACCCTTTTTACAGAATGTACAGGAGTAGAGATAAGCCTTAAGGTTATCACAATCACTTTTGACAGGTTTCCAAACTTTCTCTATTTTTGGATAGATCCCATTTTCATAAAATGGCAAAGCACTTCAAAGATAATCTAAAACTAATCTGGTCATTTGTATCATTAGCCATTCGACTCTCTTTGTGCTTCTTTAGTTTGATGGCCAGTGTGATGTTATTGAATTTTAGATTAATGTGCCATCAATCATTAAAGAGCTGTAAGCTATGGTCTAGCACCAGCATTACAATTAAGGATCATAAAATATGCTGGCAAAAGTGACTAATAAATGTGGAACTCTTTTATCATGGTCATAAGAGAGTGCAATCAATAGACAGGGCTTACGTCTGCCTTGTCCTTTCTGATTCTGCGTTTGCTCTCAACTTGTTCCAGTTCTGGTGTACATGATCAAGATCAATGAAAATTTTAATAATACAATTATGGTATTTTTTTAGAAGAAAAAAATAAATTCTACAATACTTGTGATCACCTGAAGAGTTGACAGAACCTTTCCAGTTGTTTGCACAGCAGGATAGTGTCAAATACACGTACACCTTGTTAACAGTAATCGCAGTTTAACTTTTTAAGCCTTTGGTCAATTACAGGCCGTTGCTACCTCAACTTAACCCTGGGATGAGACAAGTCTTACCATAAATATTTGCTTTGACTGTTGGACTAACCATAAACCAAACACAACATGGCAGCCATGTCAATGATTTATTTATGGATATACTGTCCTATAAAGTGTATTTACTGAATAAAGGCAACCTTAGTTGAAATGTAAATATTAAGCACAAAAGTTTTAAAGTCCTGGAGATGAATGGCTGACTTTATTTAACATGACATGGGTCAATAAACTCAAAGTAATGGGACTCCTGGGCACTGTGTGCTGAATGCAATATGTATCAGTGGCATTATGGGATGTACTCACTACAGGGGAATAAAAGGGAGAGTTTATGCCAGGCTGGCTGACTGAGGCCTACAATTAGGGGCTGCTCAGTCAAATGACCCAATCACAAATGAGAACTTTATTCAGGTTATTATTATTATTGTGATTACTATTATATTAAACACGATAACTAACAAGGGTGTGGCCAGTTAATGGGGGAAAAAAATAAGTAAAAAGGGGAAATCCGTATCACTCATTTAGGCTGCCAGTATAATCTGTGGGACAGTTAAGTGGTTTTTCAAAGCTCAGTTTGGGGAAAGAAAAAAATCAGGTGTGATCAGAACATTTATCAGGTACAGACACTGGCCAAGGTCAAAGGTCAAAATAAGATATTATATAAAACATATTGCTGAAATTGTTACAGAGATGCATCCAGCAGTTTCTCTGCCGGAGGCAATCCTAACTCCCACGCTAAACACTGGTGTGTCGGTTCCTTTTATCAGTCTGTGACTGACGACCTCGTTTTCTCTCGGCTGGCTTTTTTCCCCTCTGCAGTCATATAAATGCAAACCACAAATTGATTTTCATGTCTGCATTGACAGTTTCAGTTGAACAACCATTTAATTACATTGCTGCACAAGTAATCAGGCAGTGGTAACTGTTTTTGAAGCATCTTAAAGAGGGATATTCAAGATTTTGTCTGCCATTTCAGGGCTACAGAGGAATTAGCTGGCAAAGTACATGCTAAGATAGAACATTTCATCTTGCATAAATGTCTGACTCCCATGGTTTTCACAAGCAGAATTACACTCACTTTTGATTGGAGCTGGGTCGACATCTGAGAACTTCCCATAGACTTCCACTCATTATGCTAACGCTAACTGCACTGCAGTGTATTGGTTCTGAAGTTTTCTCTGGAATACATATTCAAAATTAAAATGGTAGCAGAGGGTTTCTTTGTCTGTTGCTAAGAAGAAAAAAGCCAGAATGTGTATATACCTTCAATCCATACTCTTCCCTGGTGAGGACCAGCTAATTGTTTTCTCACTAGCGTGGGCCCCAGCCATAGCCAGCAATGGTGCTTCTGAGACAACAGAACCCAGCTGCTGGACCTTTAGATCTCAGCTCCACCCAAACTCCCTCTACTAATGATAATAATGATGATGATGATGATGATGATGATGATGTTAATCTCATCACTGTGCCAAAGAGCAGATCAGCAGTGGGGAGCCTGGCCAGTGTACAAACTCTGGGTGACCTTTTCTGGACGATGGAGATATTTCTTTGAAACGCTGCATTACATCTAACAAACCAGCTGTGGTATTTAAAATAAAATAAAATAAATGAGTTTAAATGCCCTCGCTGAGAGAGAGACGCTGTACAGATACTTACAGGATGTGTTGTTACTGAATTGGTTCTGGTTTTTTGTGCAGTCAACAGAAAAATGACATTACAATACATATAACTACTCTATACATGGTAACATGGTGAAACTATTCGTAAAATAATTTCCCTGGAGCTATGGGGAAAAACAAAAGTATTAATGATTCCAGATATTGTATTGTAATGTAAGAAGTTAATCAAGTAACCTTTAGAGACACAGTCAAATAAGTTTTTGTCAACTTATATTTTGTATCCATAGATGACACAATTTAATTAAAACAACACTGACATGATGTAGTGTTGCACTTCCTTTGTATTTACGGGCTGGTATTGTTATGTCAGAGAGTCATTTCTTCACCTGGATTCAACAGGTGCAGTTATGATAAATGATTATGTAGAAGCAGCATAACATTGGTTAAAATTATCCTACAGCAGTGTAGTGTAATATTTAAACAGCTGGGGTTGTATCCCCAAAGGTTTCAGGTTCAGTTCCCAGGCAGGGCACTGCTGTTGTCCCAAGGCACTTGCACTGAGCTGAGTTCTTACCCAGGATGAGTAAGAAAATATCCTACAGCATTAATTCTGTGTTTGCTTTGCGAGTGTCTTGTAAGTGCCTAAATTTAAATGTTAACTGTCATTCCCTGCCGCACCACCCATCTGCCTGGAGTCCCTCCCTTCTGATCACACCACCCCCCACCCATGACTCTTGCTCCTCAGCTATCTCCTCCCACATCCTTTCTCCAGCTTATTCTCCTTCCATCCCAACCTCCCTCTCTCCCTCTCCTTCACTGTATTCCACGGTCTCCCCTCCACCCCCTCTCTCTTTCTCTTCCTCGTGCACTCTCTCTTCGGCTGTCCCTTATCTTGTCTGACTCTAGGCTGTAATGGAGTCTGTGGGTAGCTGACAGTGTTGAATGGTCTGAATTTGCTGTTTTATCAGTTCCTGTGAAATAAGTGCGAGCGCGGCCCCATGATTGGCCTGTCGAATCCCACAGGGCCCGGGCAAACGCCTACCTGTCGCCTCCTTTCACTGGCCAAGCCTGGGGCCCAAAGCCTTCCCAGACTCCATTTGAACATACTCATCACACTGGCTCAGTGAATACCTACAAATTAAATACATTTTTCTGTTTAATTAAATCATACACCAGAATAGGAAAAAGGATCCTGTCTCGAATCTGAGCTGAAAACGGTTACTGTTTCATAAACATGGCGGTTGAATGACGATGATAATGTGTGACCTTATGGTGACAGAATTATGTAGAAAAAAAAAACACATGGATCTAACCTCTGCCACATGTGTTTTACACATTATCTTATCAGAAAATATGTGATGACATGTTACGACTGTGATATCATGAAACTACACAAGATAACCTCACCCACATGCACAATTTTAATGTGACATGATCAATCTCACATGAAGTGTTCCAAACGCATGCTGTGTCTGAACTCTGCAGAATATGTGACTATTTTTGCAAGACAAATTCATGTACTACTTATTGCACAAATGGGGGTTAATTCATCTGCTTATGCATGATATATAAAGCCATTATATCACATTTATGAAGGCTTTATGAATACTTTACAAATGCTATGTAAACCCTTTTTGAGAGACACTATGTAAAACTTGCCCTCGTTTTAAAAATAAAAGATAAGAACTTCCTCCTCTCTTGCTGATAACGTAATAAAATTTTCTAACTGATGACAAAGTTACTTTTTATCTCATGAACATCATTCACGACCATCAAGCAACTGATTTCATCAGTCATGTTTTTGTATGAGATGATGCTCTGTTCTCAAAATCAAAGGTTCCTCTGAAGTTAAGTAATGTGGTATTTACATACATCACAGTAAACCCACAACGGCAGTGATTGGGACAGTCACGTTTAGCACGATACACTCTTATGTCATGGAAAATTTTTGCATGCCAATGTTGTGTTATGACACCATACCCTGTGAATTGTGTGTTGTTTGAAAACTCATAAACAGCTGTAAGGGTTTCTTCCAGTTGCATCATTGAATGCTTATTTCCACTATAGTATTCTCTCACTATACCACCAGTTGAAAACCAAGGGCGAGGATTGCAAATACACATGGGCTGTAACATCAAGAGACTGTGCGGAAAAAAACTTCTGAACTTAATTTCTTAAAGATTAGTATGGATTAAAATGCAACCCTGAGATCAAAATATACCACAGCATGTGGCTGGCTACAGAGCAAAAATAAATCGTCTAACCAAAACAAGTTCTAAGGAGAAGTCACCGAAATACCAGTGTAATCTTAACCCCCAACCCCCCAATGCCCCTCTGGTGTTGCATCTGGGCCCTTCTGTGTCAAATGAGATGGCAGCTGGTCCCCCCCCATCCAAACACACACATACACACACTCCTCTGGGTGAAGTCTCTGTGTGGTGGGGGGTACTAAAATATCCTCTGACAGTAGACGAAACATCGCTCTCAAATGAGGCCAGGGACCGAGAAAAGGGATTCCACTTTGATAACTGGTCATGTCTAATGTTAAGTCAATACTCCCCAATGTGTCACTGGCACTGAAGCAAACTGCACCACTGGCACAGACGCATATTAATAGACTGGCGTAGGACCATGCCCTGCATGTTGTCATTGCGCCCATTCCTGAGAATGCTTTCTTCCAGGAGTGTCTTCTGGATCAGCATGAGAAATAATATGAATGCCTTCAGATCACAGGAAGTGTGATGTCAGTGAAACCCCGCCCAATTTGTCTGTGTAACCTATTACAATTCAACAGCAACACACTTCTACTGGGGAAGGGGAGAGGAGGGGAGTGGGGGGGGGGCAGGCAATTAAGGAAGTGAGAGATGGTCAATCTGGATGTGTGAACTGCTAATGTGTCCCCGGTCTGTGCTCGTAAAATCCCGCTAATGCTGAGAAAACAAGCATCTGACGTACCGCCGCCGCGTTTGGCCTCGGTTGCCCTACACAGCATGTCATTGACACTTCTCCACTGCTTCCTCTCTCCCCACGCCACCATAACTCTGCAAGGGGGATTGGTTTTTTTTTTTTTTTTTTGCGGCATTCGGATCAGCGGAAGATTTTATTTATTTATTTTCGCCATGGTGATACTGAATCTGCCTTCGGTAAGGTGTGCTGCAGGGGCACGGTGACCAGGTCACGTCTACAGCACTGACAGTGTCGTCCTCAGTATTTAGGCTGTTTCGGTACGTTCGTCTCGTGTTTCACAGGTGCGCTGAAAACGGCTGCACACGGCAATGGCTCTGAATGTAATTCCACACCTCTGTGTTTTGGGCTCTTTTGAGTACCCGCTGCTACAGAGAAATTTTGATTACTTGTGCATGTTTCCAGTTTCTTACTGTACTCTGGGGCCTCGAGCTTGGCCTCATGGGCTGAAAATACTCTTGTATTTTCGCCGTCACTTCTCGAAACTTATTCGCACCTCCAATCACAGGTGAATTAAAATCCCTCTGCGCACAAACACTTCCACACAGCAATCAGGATTTTGATAAAGTAATAAAGTTTAAATCCTTACATGTCTAGAACTGCGAATATCTCTTATACTTAGGGAGTCATTTTATCAAGAAACTAATTTTCACATTTTTTTTTATCAACTCTCGTTATATATGCCACTATCAGAAAGTTCCTGCTTTAATGAAGAAGCAATGAAGACCACCCTTCGCATCAGCAAAGACATGCAGATCTGACTGCATAGAGCCTGAATAAGAGGTAGTGCTCGGCGTATTCATCCTGTATGTGCCAAATTATTTATTTTGCAATTACAACCGTCCTCATATTGACAAAGATCCATTGTTTTATTTTCCTGTTGTCTCATTTTGTCAAACCGCGGTGCATGGTATTGCATTGTTGTGGGTGGGACAGAAAATAATTTTAATAAGCTGAACAGGAAGTTCTGAAAACAATTTTTTTTATTTTTTATTTTATATTCTTTATGGGCCATTACATTTGCACTACAAGGATGAAGGACCTTGTAGTATAAAAATGAATGGATAAAAATATCCTTGGAAAATACATTAAGCAATATTTATTCAAGGTCATTCTTCTGGTGGAAATCTTGGGAGGAGCCTATAACCACTGTCATTAAAATGTTCATTTAATTATGTTGAAATCTTAAGCATTTCAGAGATCACACCAGCAAATTCCATTTTTTACGACTTCTGCATCCACAGGAAGTAGTCATCACTGGAGCCTGTAGAAATTCTATTCTGACCAGCAGTTTCCTCCTCATGGCAACACAAGGTCACCATTGTCTTTTCTCAGACTTGCTTGTGAAACAATAATCTCCTTTGCAGTACATTATTCATCTGAAATAATCATCTAATTACCACGAGTGAAGCATCTAAAGCATGCGGATTGATTTGGAAATAAATGTATGCCAACACTTTATTACTCAGTGTTCAGCTCGGCCACGAGAATGAACAATCCTCCAAATTAAAACTGAGAGGAAAAATGGAGAAACATGACCTTCACGAACCCATAAATACAGTTTAAAAATAAGAAGAAGGGGGCGTTGAGGGGAGTGAGCAAACGATTTCAAACTGGAGCATGAAAATTTTACTTATTTAGTTTGGTAAACATTAGTGTAATGTTAGAGTTTTGTTATTGAATGTTTCCATTTTTAGTCAGTTTATGTTCTGTCCTTTCAAAGACTGATGTTGAGATGTGAACACTTCCGAATGTCGGGAGAGTCGGCATCAGCAGAAGTAGTGACAACTGACAAATACTCTCTTGTCAGTTTTGCATGACATCGAAATAATTTTTCAGACTTGTCCCACTGCAGTGTCAGTAGCATCATCATCAAAAATGAAAAGAAAAAAATTGCATATGCATCAGATGTTTTGTTTATCCGTTTCTGGGTTGGATGAGGTCCGAATGTTTGTATGGACAGGTCTGTCAACCTCTTTGAAATTATTTGGCCATGTATTTTCGTGGATGGACAATGATGTGGGAGTTGCTTGTCATGTTCAGCTATTTGGCAACAAACTTTGCAGAATAACATTGTGTGCCTTGAGCACGTAGCTATCTGGGATATAGCCAGCTACGTTTTTCTTTCTTTTCCCCTTTCCTCTGATCCCAAACTCAACTAAACTTGCTGCTCCTTGAATGGCATTCCCTTCCAGCCCCAGGAAGAGACCCAAAGGCCTGCAGCTCCTCTAATCCCTGTGAGGACTAATCTTTATCTCTTCCACACCACGGGTACACCACCATCTGACGATGTCCTAGTCAGCATGTTCTCAATTTGTGCTTCTGCAGGCACCCAGCCTGGCCAGGAGTGGGCGCTAGAGAGCAAACATAACTAGCCAGCTTACCTCCTGCCATCCCTCAGTTGGGCTGGGCCAGCTGTTGCCATGACGACGTGGACCCCCTGGCCGTAGCTGGCAACGGCGTGGCTGGGTCTCACAGAGCCCCCGTTTCGTTTTCAGAACGAGCGTCTTCACAGCGTGAGCCACCCAGAGGCCACATCTATGTTTTTGAAAATTTACTTCATGTGACTTTAAATATTTCATGATGCCCTCTGCCACCTCTGAATAATCACATGAGTGTAAATATTCTTTTTGCTGTCGGCCAAAATGACTTCCTTAATTCGTCTGCATTCAATCCTTGGAAAATGAACAAAATATGTAGAACATAATATGGTGATTTAAACGTGTCTTATCAACACATACTTTCGGATCTTTTCTTCTGTTCTTTAACTTTATAATTGTGCAGCTGCTGATTTTATGAGTTTTGTCATTTTGAGACAAAAATTTGTCATTTTCTTATTCAGTTACAAACAAATCTGTGGGCTGTCAGTTTTTTTTCCAGGGAAATTACTCAGAAATTACTCTGTCAAATCATGCTGTTATGATGCCTCTAACCTGCCATTTCCCTTTGTGCCATGACATAAATTGCTACCAAGCATTTTTTAAACTCCAGGTATCTCTGGATTTTGACGTTTGCATTTATATTTTTAATAAACTGCAAGATGTAACAAAAGGAAAAAAAAACACTGAATTGATGAGCAGTGAACGATGTGGATATTCTTGCTCTCTGTCAAGTATTTTGTTTTCTACATCTCTATATTCATTAGTATATCCATGTTTGGCTATATGGATATGTGTCAGCGAAGCTTTTGCAAATCATCATGTGTGGAGTAGGTGGTCACACACCTGTGCTGTCTGTCTAATAACGGAAGAGATTATAGGGCCCACAGCTTGGTTTAAGGATTTAGGTCTGACTCACTGGTCACATGACCCCTGGAGTCACATGGTCAGGGGTACTTCCACAGGCCTTGCTCGTCTCCAGCGCAGTCTCATTGCTGATGGTCTCCTGTCAGCAGGGTGATGGAGAAACCTCTCCGTAACACATGACCATTACATGCCCGCCACGGCCGTGGAGGATAACAGGCATGAAGATTTATGCTATTACAGGTCTGAACAGTCCGGTAAGGAGTTAGCCTCAGGCCAGCGGGGGGTGGGGTGGGGTGGAGGGTTTAGTGGTTTGGGGTAGATGGGGTGGGGGGTATTTAATGGACCCTGCCTGAATCTGGGGCTGATAAGGTTTGGGACTGACAGAATTAAGTGTCAAGCACCTCTCTGGGTCACCTGAGGACCATCGAACCGTTCTGAAGAGCCCTTGCTTGTGTACGATTTATCTCGAGTGATAGAGGTCCGCCTTCAATCTGGGGTCACCACAATCAAAACAATCGTAATATATTAGTCATAGCAATCCAAGGGTGTTTAAATGGAGAGTACAAAATGGCTGATGTAGAGGTGCACATTTCGAGAATAAAGGCCTTTTATTTTAAAGTGTTATAACATGGAGCCAGCATCTTTCTTTGTACTTTGACACTGTGATTCTTCACTGATGGTGTAATAAGAATGTTATTGAATGTTGTGGAGAGAATGTTGTAATAAGAATGATATTGAATGTTGTGGAGAGAATGTTGTAATAAGAATGTTATTGAATGTTGTGGAGAGAATGTTGTAATAAGAATGTTATTGAATGTTGTGGAGAGAATGTTGTAATAAGAATGTTATTGAATGTTGTAGAGCTCATATACATTGAACGTTTCAGGCTGAGTACTGGATCATTATGAATGAATCTCCACCATTAGCATAATGCTATTAATCTTTCCATGCTACAAACAGAAACCTGGTGAATATACATACCCATAAACCAGATACTGAGACATAAAGGTTAACGTCCAGAGTGAAACGACAAAGATAGGATTTAGGCTTGGTGTGGACTGCAGGATTGTGTATATATACATACCTGTAAATCAGATACCGAATTTTACAGATTTTGTTGCATTTATTCTTCAGTTTTCGTGGAGCTGGTGCTTTTTCTCTCTCCCTACTTGCTGCTCTTTTCTTTTAATGAGTCTCAGTGAGCTTTGATGCGAACCTCATTCTCACCTCGCAACCAATATAGACCTGATGAAGGCATGGGTTTATAGCTCCTTGGCAAGACCGCAGCAGCTCGGCTTATAAGCGTGCTTCATCAAAAGCATTCCTCTTCATTTCCAGCCGCTGCGATTGCAGACGAGGAGCACCCGTATCTTTGTGCTCTTTTTTCACCAGAAAATATGCCATTTGTTGGTGCTTTGGCAAGTCTTGTCTCGCCACAGCGATTTCAGTTCTGTTCTCTGTACAATACGCCAATGAAAATTAATCCAATTTTCAGCTCTAGGAATAAAATCTCTCAGTCCTTGTTGTAAAGGTTTAATATGATGTTTCAAAACCTATTTGTTTGCTGAAATCATATTGCTTATAGAGGTTATGCTCAAGGTAAAACACAAATCTCTTATCAGGGGAATGCATGAACCAAGGTCTCATCCACAAGTCTCAACTTTTCTTCATTCTGTATCTAACCTATTAATACATTTATCTCTCTCTTTCTCTCTCCCTTTCTCTTACTCTTCTTTAAAATCTATCTGTACTGTTATATAAAACAGTTTTAAATTGTACATCTGTGCATCCAGCATCAAAATGTGTGTATTTGTGTCATGGACACACGTACATGAAAGTTTTCAGCAGATGCTCGAACCTCAAGTAATGTACAGTTTACATATTACATACTATGTATTTATTAAGTTTTTCCCCCTCTGGTACTCCTATTTTTAAGTGAACGGAGACCAGAAGCAGCCAGTGATACCATTTTTTTTCAACTGTAATATCATTATCACACTAATATTCCTAATACATCATATTTTAAGTATCCAACATTTTCTCAGTTTTTTTCACAGTGTACATTCAGCCTGTAGTTGTTATCCAAAGCGACTGAAGTAGAAGGCCTCTCTGAAGTGTGTGACACCTCCAGACTGGCCCAGAGTTCAGACTCTCATCTCTCAGATCCAGTGTGCCCTCAATGCCACTCGCTTCATCGCCCACTCGTGCCAACCAACCCCTACACAGCTAAGCCCACAGCCATGCATATATTTTATACATGTACAGGCACACATTTCAGATAAAATACATACTCAACACAAAATAACCTGAACCTGGTGGGTGGAGTTTTTTTAAAGATCTCCACCAGACCTTTTTATAATTTTTATAAACTTCATTTTTCTCTTGGGTTCATTTTTTTTATTCATACTTACAGTCATATTAAAGATGAAAGAGGCAGCAGCCAGACAGCCTGGTTAAAATAAATAAACATATATGCAAAAAGTCCGGCTATGACATTCAAGATGCTACATGTTCCTATGTCAAAGCGAGTGAAGTTCACAAAACCTTTTTTGGCTAATCTTCACAGCATTTCCCTGAAGCACTAAAGTAATAAAAGCAATCAGTGAAGACTGAATTGGCGGATTTGATGTGAAGGGAATGGCATTTTAAATGTGTTGAAATCGCCAGGCTTTTGCCCGCTGCGTCACTCTTTCATCCACCAAAAACACTGAGCTTAGGGTGCTGCCGTAAGCTTTATTTCTGTTGTCCTGCCTATTTAGGACACCAGAAATAACACATAGATGACGTCACAGCAAAGTCGTCGCTGTAACCTCTGACATCGAGGCAGGAGAGCGTAAACATGAACACACCCTCCTCACAAACCTGACCTCAGCTTGTGGCGCTTCTCGCGCAACGGTCCACAGGTCGAGCTTGACCTAACCGACCAGTGTCACCAGTAGGTGTCGCCGGTGAGCGAAGACTAGGATACCCCCACCCCCAAATGAGTCACTTCTTTCCTGGGTGACACAGAAGTAAATTGTTCCTCCCCTGAAGGGACACCAGCCATTGTGAGAATTGACGCGGTTCTCAATAACAAAATGGATGCCACCCAAAAATCAATTCTTAAGTGTATCTGTTATAAATTCACATGTAAAAATGGAAGATATTGTTTGACTCGGATAAATGTCACGACTGTAGGATTATACTCCTACACTCCGAGCAAATACTCTGAAGATGAGAACAATAACGGAACTGCAAAAAAGAACGGCTGTCTCGTCAGTGCAGCTAACAGACTCCCGGCTTCCTCTCCTACCTAGGTGAGCTCTTTTCATTTACCTGCTGGGCCTAATCCCCAGGAGGTTGCCGACGTCAGAGATGAGACACACCTCAGTCTCGCTGTGGGGGCCATTTCCAATTCACAGGTTCAGGAAACTATGGAAACGGCTGACGACAGCCATCATTAACCTTCACTGGATACCTAAGTACTGTAGCTGCCTGTTTAACTAGCTAGCAATGCTGTTCATACATACTGCTTTTTATTCTTACTGCAGGACTTACATAAATTTACATCCAGGCAATTAGCTGACGCTCTTATCCAGAGCAACTTACAGCAGTGTGTTCAATAAGCTAGAACAGCAGAAGTGATGCTGAGTTTTCAGACCCAAAACCAATCATAGTTTTCACCCTAAGTGATATCCTCAGCTGCTTTTAGTAGATCAGTCTTAGTCACATAAGATTGAGGCCATAGTGAGGTAGAGGACAACATGTTCCCATGTTCAGGATTAGATGGGACCAGACACAACATATGGATTTTGACCCTGTATATTGTGAAACTGGGACTTGAAGTACATGAAGTTTGAATTCATTCAAACGTTTCTTGTAAAGTATCAATATACATCATTGAGACTCTTTACATATAATTTGAGCATGCTATCTTCAAGCTCTGCATATGAAATCTTTTCAAATATATTTACACATTAAGAGACATTAAGAGATTACCTTTGATGTGACTCAACATTGAACATGTTAGTAACGAGAGTTAAGATGAAGAAGTGCAGGGCCAAGTTACATGAGAAAATACAAGAAAACATTGGCAGCACTGCTTTGGAATGGTGCTTGTGTATTGCCTGTGAAACATATGAAAACTTAGCTATAACTTAGTATAATTTCAATGTCAGTAATTTGGTATGCAGGCAGATTTTTATAGTTGTGTTTTTGAACATGTACAAAGTATATGAGTACCTAAAAAAATTTTTAAAAAACGTGCAAGTAAGCAGAATGAAAGCTGTGAGTAACAACTTTTTTTTACATCTAAAACATTTCTGTCGAGTTAGGAATTTAAAATGAGTTATGAGTCACCAAACACTTGTCACCAAGCCCTTCACTTATTTCCGTGTAAGTATGAAGAAGAAAATGATATCAGAGATCCATCCAATCAAATATTAATCACAGTAAGTAAGACATGAAAGCTCAGAGTTTACGGAACACAGACAGCTCAGTTAGAGATCTTGTCGTTCACTTAAATTTACTGTATTCTGTCCAGGTGAATCAGGCAGATAAACACTTCCCCAGAATTTGAAACATTAATACATAATCTATATCTATGTCTCCACTGCAGTCTGGGAGGAGGGGAGGACATTGCTCTTGTGGGGTAGGGGGTAAGACTGGATGGGGGGGGTTGGGTCGGCTCAGGGGTGGGGGAGGGGAAGGGGGAGTACGTGGGTCTTGGAGGGAAAGAAACACAGATATGGGACTTGGCGGGAGGGAGGGTGAAAAAGAGAGAATTGTTCCTCGGTCAATACTGTAGTGAGGCTCCAGGCAGTTCACATTACAATCAATACAAGCCTCAGGCCAGGAAGGGCCCCTGGTGATGGCAGGGTTTACTGTCCACAACGCGGTGTGAAAATAACAATATCACCCAATTTTACTTTATTTTTGGTGAGATCTATGATAACAATGCTTATGAATGCTTTTTTGGTTTCCTTCGTCTTTTATTTTACACCTAGTGCTCGTTTAAGATTCTCTCCTCTTTAATTGTGTTTTTGCACAACAGTAAAGGAATAAGTGATTGTCCCTTCAGTGAAAACAAACAGATGGCACTGCCAAGTGCCAGTGACGGAGAGGACAGACATGAATTGATTGAGAAGTATTCAGCACCAGTTCTTGTGTTACCCAAGAAAAAAACAATAAGAGGAAATTACTGCTGTCTGTGTCTCTCCCAGCCTTTAACAGAGGTGGTGTACTTCTTACAGAAAGCATGGTGAACGTATAATGGAGAAATGTACAGTCTCACGGGCCAAAGACATGTATAAACGTCTGATAGACCATAACCCCCGAGCCTCATTGGAGATTTTCTTCTGTAGACTTGATGCATCGACCACAAATTCCACGCGCATATTTCAGTTAGGGCTCCTGGCTCGAGTCCTTTAAGTTGTTGGCAGAGCTCTGGAGATGTGCCGCCGCGTGTGAGACGTGTTCAGAGGCTTGGCACGCACAGACGGCGGCGTTTGAAGGCTCGGTTGACGATTGAAGCGCGTGGGGCATGCTTACACACATAACGCAGTCCTGTGGAGATGTGGTGGGGTGGGAGGGGGGTTGGGGAGTGCTCACATTTACGCGTTCTGCTGGTTGGGGCTTGCACATCGCTGGGCAGCGGGGGAGAGGGCCTAGCCCAACTCAAGGCTTCTCTTTCTCTCTGTCTCTCTCCTCTGTGTCTCTCCTCTCTCGGTCACGCTTTCTCCTCTCTCAAATTTAAATAAAGCTTCATTGGCATGACTGCACATCAGCACAGCATTACCAATACTTTACACAAACCGTTAATTAACAATAAAACTAATATCAACAAAATAAGACTCATATACCTTTTAACATTTTTACAAAAAGTTATTAAATATTTTGTATGCAGTACTTTAATACACATGCACACATGTACATGAACACATATGTGTGTGTGTAATGTATACACATATACAGTATATTTACATGTATACTTCTAAACATAAAGTAAAACAATTACAAATCCTATACACACAAACACACACACACACAAGGCTCTATTGCTATAATGTTCTCATCTCCTCTGTTACTCGTTCCGTCAGTCTAACTATCTCTGTTGTGATCATCAGATATGAAGCAATTTGGAGCTTGCTGGAGGTCGCACGCTTTCAAGCCAAAGGTTAGGAGGAGTTAGCGTGTGCTAATGATCATATTCACTGCCTCCTCTACTGGACCCACCACGTTCCCCGAACGAAGCAATCTATCAAGGCTTCACTGGAAATCCACTTGCGTGGGTCGATATCTCTCGCAAAGTCCGATAATGGCTATCATGCAGATTCCTTCTTCCTGTAGGGAGTGCGATGTGTATTAATGTGTAAATACATTACCAATGTGCTCCAATGATTTACCAGCGTTGAGCAGAAGCAAACACTGGCCCGGCCGGATCTGCCGAGCGTTGCAGGCCTTCTCCTAATGGGTCACTGTGAGCACACAAACCACAATCTCCCTGATCTGCTAGTTCTCCAGATTTCATTTGTGCTGATAATATCCGTCTCTGACTGGCTTCAGGGTTATCACTTTACATAACTGCAGGTATTGAGCGCCAGCTCAATGCACACTGCACCTCTCTGATATTAATAGTTTTGCAAAGGATTGATGGGCACCATTTTGAAAAAAGAAAACGTTAATATGGCAGAGCTTGGGTTGAGACCACAACCTCCAGTTTCAAAATGGCGTAGAACGGCATGACATTACTTGACGAATACTGATTAATATGTAGGCTAATTTGTATATTACGGTATGAACTAATTTGGATATTTGCATTTACTGTTAGAATACGGTATGCATTCAGAAGATTGTAGATGGCAAAGGTTGGTGCAGTATGTCAGGGTTTGTGTTTTCCTCATAAAGTTCATTTCATAAAGTTGGCCAGTGGGATTTGATTTGAACGGTGCGTATTGTATGCCCAGATGCTTCATGGGCAATTATTTATATTCAGTATTTGCGGAGGCTCTCGCCCCTCAGCCCTCCTCCTCCTGTTCTCTCGCAGTACTCCCCAGTGCACTGCTGCAGTTGGTCTTAGGGGGCGTGCACGTGTTTTTGGGATCTGATGTGTGATTGCATATTCATTCTGTGTGCGTTTCCCAGACAGTGTGCAAAATGTTGCAGCGTTTCTCTCTCTCTCTCTCTCTCTCTCTCTCTCTCTCTCTCTCTCTCTCTCTCTCTCTCTCTCTCTCTCTCTCCCTCCCTACCTCCCTCCCCCTCTGTCCCAAGCTGTTTGGATCTATACTGAACGCTCGTCATGTGCATGTAACGAGCCAGAATCGTCTTTTACAAGCTCCCTCCCCTCCATCTCAGATCGAACCCTCACAACGCCCTTTTCCTGGTTAACCACTCTGTGCTCCCCTCACGGCGAGTCGTACAAAGAGCTTCCCGCCATGTAGTCACAGAAATTACCCTCGCTTCTGCACGCCGAATCGAATGAACCTGGATAGCTGGCTTTCAATAAATCGCATGTTTCATGAGAACCCATTTGCAATTTATTCCAGTTTAATGAAAACATGAGGGAATACATGTAGAGAGGTGGCATTTGTATGTGCATATACAGAGGAATATCACAACCATTTTCCATACGTTACATGACTGGGCATTTTTAATGCATTTTAATCAAGCTCTAAAAAATCCTGCTTTTCTTATTCTGCATGGACCCCCAACCTCACATTTCTTTGGACTCAAATTTAGAACCTGTTTCAAACTCGCAACAAATTACCCAGATTGCAGGATCATTTGATTATTCCCCATGCTTATTTGGCAATGTGGTACTTGGGTGACCATGGGGAAAAAAAGAAACACAGGTTATCACCAAGAGATACCCCTGACCTCTAATATGTGCACCGTGTCTCTCCGGCAGTTCCATGTGAACATCTGAAATGGTTAATGGCTCAGGGGCTGGTTTTTAGGGGGTGTACACCCTTTAGCCACTTTAGTGTTCCTTATATGCGTACAGGTTAAGGGTTTGCACTCAGTACTCCACCAGTCCCCTTGTTTGGCCCCTAGTGGACACTGTAAGAACTGCGCATCCAATGATGGGATTGAGTGTTAGCATCATTATTTAGCATAACGGCGTCAGCAAGAGTTGAAAACACAAAGTGGGATAAAAATCACTCTGTATTCCAGTATCTTTGTGCTTGTGCTGTTTAGGATATATGATACTCAGAATCCGTCTCTACATCGTGCACGTTACAGCAGACAAAGAAGGACTAGGTGACTCCTTTTTTGAATTGACAAGCAAAAACCAGAGATCATGGAGCTCCGAGTGCAGCTGTCGCAATGGTAACCCCCTGCAATTTGCTTCCTGTCCTCACGTTTGCTTTTGCAGTAACATCTGTTTACAAACGAGTTCAGTGAGATATACTTCCTGTGCCTGGCAAAGGAGTTCTTCCCTTCACTTCTTGGCAAATCATACAAAAATAGGAGGTGCCTGCTGTGTGGACCGTGTTTTCACAGGCCAGCTTGAGTGGAACAGTAAGCAGAATACAGAACTAGAACTCAGACGTGGAAAACTGTCTCTAACTCCCCGCGTTCTCATCGCTGTACCGCATTTCCTCTCTCTGCCTGCAATAAGAGCAGGCTGAGTAAATTCAGATGCCATCCAGAAAACCAGACCAAAAAGCTGTGCGGTAGTCAGAAAGAACAGCTTGCATGGAAGCTAAGAGGCTTCTGATCATTGATCCTTCCAAGCCCTTAAAAACACAATTTGAATATATTAGGTTAATGAATATTTAATCCTAATAATTTATCAAACTGCGCAATAAGACTTGGAGGGAAGAAAAACCAGAGCTATCTCTAGGACCATAGTTACCTATCTCATCATAAACAAGTAGCATTGTTATACATATGATATAACAGAAGTTTAATGACGATAAACGGCAACTTCTCCTCCTGTTGGCATGATGTTTGCCCCATATGGTTTTTAAACATGCCGCACCTCTGGCAGGTTCCTCAGGCCCTGCTGGTGTGCCTTGGCCCCTCTTTAGTCCACAGTTTCCCCAGAGGGATTTCAGCCAGCTGACTGTGATAGCCGTTTCATAACCTCAGCACTCTCCTCCTCCAATCACACCTTCATACGGCTGGCTCGATGACAAACGGCCCTATCCCATTTTTCCTCACGCTTCCAACGTTCTCGTCCTGCTGCAGGAAGGAAGCTGAATCAACGACACGGTTTGGGCAACGTTCTGCACCAATATGCATTTCCGAACGTGGTCGGCAAAGACGTTTTGATCGCGTTTGTGCTTCTCATGTTGTAGCTGCTGTGCAGAATTATCGATCGAATAGGTAACTCTACCGTGATGCGTTTTGTGTTGGCCTGTTTTTGCGGAGATACGCCGAGCTATTCATATCACCATAAAAGCCAGAGAAATAGGATGATGGTGGTTTCAGTGATGGGAAGAAACACAAGAAAGACACAGGCAACCAGAAAGGTAAAAGGTTTATTGAATGATATCATAAACTCTGCATCAGATCCAGATGGAAGACGATCTGCAGGGCAAACATGTCTAATAGACGGGCTCTCTGTGTTAAGCCATGTATTCTCTCCCTCTAAACATGCAGTCTCTGTGTTGCGGAAAACAAAATGGCTACCTCACACATTAAGGTCTCATTAAATGCTAATTACAATTCCATGTGCATTTCAAATCACCTTACTCTTTCCCCAGAGGTTCAGCTGTGTCAGGCTGTCATTCCAAAGCACCTGGATCAATACTCATTACTGTCATACATATGCAACATGCTGCCACTCCTGCTCCTCATAGAAATATTAAGTGGAGATTCAAAGCGCACATGATATATGCAATTTGTTTCCTGCTCGTTGGTGTAATGCCAACATAAGCTGTGATTTTTACACCAGGGTAATGTGCATTCTGAGACTGGCTTAATGTTGGGCAACCATTTTGAAGCAGACATTCATAACATTTAAATCAGTCTACAGATCCATCCCCGCCCATGAACATATGGGTGTGCTACTTGTGATCTTGTGTGTGTGCGCGCGTGCGTGTGTGCGTGAGACACACACACATATATGCGCATATGTGCACACTGCACTCTAGTGGTTACAAACATGTAGTCTTCAATGAAGGGCTACAACACCCATTCCATCAACAGACAAAGCAGAGCTCTGAAGCCAAACACTAATCTAGAGGACAGACGGTGATGTTTAAATTAGCTCCACTGCAAAATAAATCAGTTTCACAACTAACAAATCCACATGCCTGTTTAATTTTGGAATTATTTATTTTGACAGAGTACCTAAACATTCCCTGTGTCAAAATTCCTCCAGTGCCCGGCTAACGTAATTAAAATAAACTTTCTTTTGTCGGGCTCTGTCTCGTTTTCGTGAAACCTGGAAAGATGGAAATTGAGCGGAGAGCAGTTCCATAAATTCCTGAAGTCCTCACCACCTACCACAGACAGGTATATATCCTCATGATTCAGGGCAGACTCAATGCAAATTGCATGGATCCATCTTCCCAGAAGTGTCTTATATAAGCCAGCCGGAGAGAGGACAGGGAATGGGGGTGGGCTTGGAGCTCTCTATGATGCTTACTTGGCAAATATGCTCTTCTTTTACAGAATGTGAGAATCTGAAGCAAATTAATACAGTCTGGCGCTACATTCACATCTTTCCCCTTCTCCTTCTCTCCACCTTCTCCCTCTCTCTCTCTCTTGCTTTCTCTCTCTCTCCCTTCACACACAGACTTGCGACCTATAAATCGAAAACGTAATATCGCACATGGGTTTATGTCTTCGGTGTCGCTGCTAACAGCGTTTTAAAGAGGTTGCCATTACGGTGTAATGTTTCTCCAGAATTATCAAATTGCAAAAATGTTATGGGTTGACTGCATAGCATTTTTGCCTGATTGACGGTGAGGCCGAAAGAAGGCGGGTTATTATATAGACTCTTGGCTCAGCACTCAGCACTTAATTTATGCATAACCGTTATGTTCTGCAGTTTATATTTCTGGATAATGATTCACACGCTCTCTTCAGGTGACTGCAGCTTAACATTGCAGTGTTACTGTATGTTAACTGTCTTTATCCTGAGCTATAAGGCAGGTGCAGAGAATATAGCAGGTCCCGACATCCTGCTTTCCCGCACCTTAGCGACATACATGATGACATGTTCACTGCAAGCGTCTGGTAGAATGAGACAGGATGAATTGCCCTGACAGAATGGATCTTGAAAATCCACTCTTTATTCAATAGATTTAAAATCAAAGCCATAGTTTTTGTTTGCCAGAGGATTGAGAAGCACCCCGGCAGACTCCAGATACTCCGGGCTGAATACACATTTGATGATTAAATCTGTCTATCCTCTAAAATCCACAAAAAAACGTGCAAGGAAAAGTCGAAAGTCGCAGACACCGGTATCTGTGTGTGAGAATCTGATATCCCATCTCCTGTTTGCGTCTGAAACGTGCTGGCAGGCGGGGAGGCAGGGAAGGCCATTTATCTGCCCTGTCTTCTCTGACAGGGGAATTTTGAAGGAAAATTGATATTCCTTTGTCCTACAGAGTGGATAACACCCGTCCTTTCGTTTTGTCAAGACAGAGGGAGGGTGTAGGTGTTTGGGGTGGGGTTGGGGGGGGTGGGGGTTGATAATTTTCTTCGACACGCACATCAAAACTAATGATGATTTTTGTAAATATGTATGTGCTGGAACAGACAGGGTACCATATGGGCATCGCTGAATGGGTTTTCCCATCTGCAGGCAGACATATACTTTGTTCATTAATTCAAATGTACAGCATCTGCAGATGCGTGTGAATTTCACACCACGGTAGACTCAGTAGAGTTTTTTGCAAGCTGAGCTGGTAGCAGTGGAATAGTTTGAATGCCTGTAATATTGAATAGATTAAAGGAAAAAACCATTATGCATTACACTTTTCTGCAAAACTGCTCACAGAGACAAAGGAAATAGTTGCAAGTGAGCAAAAATCATCTCTCTATACACAGTAAAATGGACAGTGTCTCGATTCATGTTTTTACACTTACCCAGGCTGCAGTGACTCTGCCAGAGCACTAGGGGGCAGATGCCCTCACTTATCATCTCATCTTCATTGCCTTACAGTACTTCTTAGGTATGGGGCTGGGGGATAGGGTTTGGGTGGGGAAGGGGAAGGGGAGGGGGGGGGGGGTAATTATTACCCCTCTAAACCACTCACTCTCCGTCACAATGGGTCCCCTTCCCGGAACAAGCAATTTTACACAGCGACAGGCGGCACTACACAAATACAAGGTAATCAGCAGAGGAGGTCAGGGAAAGCATCGCAATGTGTCAAAGTCTGCCAAGTCACAACGCAGGAGGTGTGCCGCGCGGGAAACGTGATTATACCGCTCAGCGCACGCGGCGCCAACGTCGGCGATGGCGGGTTCCGATGCGCACGGTCATAATGAGCCTGATCACTTTGCATTACACGGCCCCGGCACCCTGGAGGATATCTGTATTCTGCATAGAGAGAGAGAGAGAGAGAGGAGAGAGAGAGAGAGAGAGGAGAGAGAGAGAGAGAGATAGAGAGGGGGAGAGAGAGATAGAGAGGGGGAGAGAGAGAGGGAGAGAGAGAGAGAGGGAGGGAGAGAGAGAGAGAGAGGGAGAGAGAGAGAGAGACCATGGGAGAGCCTCCACGCAGCCTGAAAAGCTCTCTCTCTTTCAGCCCTCTCATAAATATTGCAAAGGAGATCTTTGATCTCTGGTTGTATTCCCCCCGGTGCTTATTGTGTTACATGTAGGTAAAGTTCAGAAATATTAATGTAGCTCTCCAGCTGGGGGGTCAGCAGTGGGGGGTTTGGGTGGTGTGGGGTGGGGTGGGGCTGTGCAGTTTGAAGCTTAGGCTAGCTCCTGAAAGAGGAATATATATTCAGTCCTCATCCCTGCTTCTCCCAGGAGACCCAGTGTTGGAATGTTCAAAAGTGAGGAAGAAAATGCAAACTCTGTGCACACGCTGTAAGCGGGAATATGAAAGAAATAAGACAGCTAAGCAAATTACATCTCTGTCAGCCTTTGTTTATGGGACCCTGCACAGCTAGGAACTGGGATTATTCTGCAACGGTGGCGCAGGACTTTCGCTGTGATATTTCACTGCCTTCGGTTCCAGCACAAAGGGAATTCATCGCTCAATTAGCGGAGAGGTAGCAGAAAGTTTAAGAAATTTCTGAAGATAGCAGCAGCCCCTGGGGTGGCGCTAAGCAGCCCAGAGCATAGCCCATAATATACGGTACATGTCCACCGTGTGACAGTTTTGCATAGTTTGATATTATGTGCTGATTATAATGTCAAATGTGCAATGAAATTCACCTCCACCAAATATAAAATTGTTAAACACTAATTATGCAGCTGTTCATTGGGCCACTTGGGGTGACCTTGAGCCATTTGCAGGTCATTATTTTTGGAATATTTTGGGGAAATATTAAGCTCTGGCTGGGCAGGGGCCAGGGGTGGAGTCTCCTCCTCTCTGGTATTCGAGTCGTGTGCTGAATGCAAGCTGTGTTCCACTCACCCTCTGCATTAGCAGGTCAGCCTCCAGCAGAGGGCAGCATTGAGGCAAATAGATTTTTTTTTTCTTCCATGATCAGTGTTGCCTTCATCTCAGTCAGTGATGCTGAGAAGAATTGGCTTTACCTTGACCGGAGAGGCCTGTAATAATTGTGTTTACAGCAAACCGGGGGGGACCAGATGGCAACAGATGGTGTGCAGAATCAATCAAGGTGTTTTACACGTGAGGGGGTTGCTCTTTGTTGCTACATCGATTGCATTATGGCTCGGTTATTATGATAATTTTCATGTGTAAGGAGGGGAAAAAAAGACTCAGGTGACTGCATCACCTGTTGAGAGGCTGATTTTAACATGATAAGCATTATGTGGCTCGGAGGAGCCTGAGAGAATCCGCACATGATCACGGAAAGGCAGGTACGCGACGCCGTTTAACGGCTATTATGAGATCAGGAACGGTGCGGGAGGAAGGACGGAGACCGCACTGAGTCTGTTCAGCACGGATTGTGTGCAGCGTTCAGGATTGGGCCGATAAGGAAGGAAGGTGAGAAAGAGAGAGAACAAAGGCCATTCTCTCCCCCCCCCCGCCTTCACTGTCTGTTCAGTCGAATAGATAAGGGAGCAGCGTTTCGCACAGGTAAGGGAAGCTGCGCCGGATTTCAGATGAGCTCAGCGTGTGACCTTTGACCCCTGGTGCAGATGCCAGGCTCTGAGCGGAATGTGGAGCAGCCGCAGTGGGCTTAGCTGCAGGGAGGGAAGTATCCGGCTCCACACATCCTCTGCTCTCAGGGGTGGCAGGGGGTAAATCCCCACTGCTCCAACACTGAAGGTCACCCATGTGCAGCACTGAGTCAAAAAATGACATTTTTTAACTACTCCATTTCTGTCCTTTTCCCAGCAACCAATATATCACAAATATGAGTCAGAGTGCCGTTTTACAGATGGAGAACTTTGCTGCTCAATATCTGCATAGAAATCTATTACTCTTTACCCTGAGGTCTGCAGAATATCTCCGTAATATAAAAAATATATTAATGACCCTGTTTAAACGTAAAACTGAAGTATCCATACACTTATACCTTTATCATTTATAAATTTATTATGTCATCAATAAACACTGCTGAAATGCCTTGATAACTGCAAAAAAAGTTCAATATGACTGCACCGATTTTTAATTTTTAACATGTTATCGTATATGAATCGATCCCTCAGCTGTAGTATTTATGGAGGGTGCCGTGCCGTGTACATCGTAGCTGCTTATGGTTGAACCTTCAGCAGGGGTGGATGGGGTTGGCAGGGGGTTTGGAGGGTAAGGGATTTGGGGGAGGGTAGGAAACACATAAGAGAGCATCATTATAATTGTTTTGACTTGTCCTTTCTCTCTCTGCCATATCTTTTTTAAAAATCTCAGCCGTCTTCAGCTCATAGCCCCCAGAAGCCCTTTTAATTACACACAAATCTAGTTTGAGACTGCTGGAGAGGATCTGCGGTGATGTCTCCAAACAAATCTCTGTCACGCAGCCAGCGCTGATGGGCTTATGCGAGTTACAGTCTGTCGTCAAACCAGAGGCGTTTAAACAACAGCAAGCCATGTTAAGATCTGAAGATCGTGATCCCCTCTCCCTCGCCAAACCGCTGGCACCACCCAATGCCAGAGTTCACCGATGAAGTGCTTTGAGGAATTAATTGGCCCTTTTGAAAGTTTAATCCCACGCAGGCTGTACAGTTTCTGACGATCGAAGCACGCTGACTCTCGGGCGAGTTGTAAAGAAATGCGCTGGGTTCACAAAAATCGCTCTCCTCCCTGGCTCTTATACCCTCACCCAGCCGATGACAGACCAAAGACATGTTCTTACCTGTCAAACAGGTGCATTTATATGAGGAAACAAAGGTGATTCAGTTCAGGTGAATGTGAGACCATCGAAATTTCCTGAGTACGAAGATGGGTCTCCACTGATTGAACATGGCCAGGTGCAGTGACATGAATGGATGTTCGGAGGGACAGTGGTTCTACCAAAAAGGGGTAGAACTTTTTGGTAGAACCACTATCAAAATCCTTCAGAGGGGCAGCCTGGCCAAAAGAGGGCAAATGGGCCGTTGCCCAGGCAACAATAGCACAAAGGTGTGCACATGCCTGACCAGGTGTGTGCTGGTTACCTGTTCACTCTGTTTTCTCCTGTAAACATCACAGTATTTTAATGAAAGAACGCCAGCGGTGTTTTCCGCCGGTGTAGTGCTGTACTGTGCTCACGGAGCCTGAGGAAGATGAGATCATCATACTCACCGGACCCTGGATTTCCCTATAGTCCTCATTAATGGGCACGGCTTCCCAAGTTCTGCAGTCGGCCCAGTGAGGTATTTAATCACGTATTAGGACAAATCATTCACGCTAACGAAGCGACGGCAGGTCTGGAATGCACTGCAACAGATCGCGCTATGGTGCGTCTTCACTGCCGTGCAGCGAAAAAAAAAAGCTGACTCACTTTTAAAGTGACGTATTTGACAGTGTCAGTGAGAAGATCAGTAAAGCTAGGGAAACAATTCCTGTGTCTAACATGAACGATTTTACCAGGATGAAGTGAGATAATGTTTATGAATATGATAAATAATATAAAATCTGTGAATATTTGCACTTTCATGTTCATCTTGTTGTTTCTTTAATTTGACAGTTGATATACTGCACCTGCACTTTTTTTTGTATTATTAGTGTTGTTGTTGTTGTTATTGTTGTTGTTGTTGTTTTTGTTGTTGTTATTATTGTGCATCAGTGTAATATGTTTTATGTACATACAGGGTTGTTCGTTTTCCAAAGGTTGCTTTAAGACATGGTGTGAAGGAGTGGCCCTTCCCTATCTGTTGGAAGCGTTAATTACTTAGTTCATGATAATTGGTATCAATTACCCATGGCCAATGGCAATAAGTGTTAATTGAAACCTGGTGTGTGTGGCTCTGCCAATAAGAGTGGCCGTTTCACTTGCACAAGAGAATGGGAAGGTGAGCCACAAATGCCTGCGTGTGTGATTTTAAGATAAATTCTTGTTTTAACCAAGCTTATTTTATGCAGTTGTTTTAAAGCCTTTTTTACACATGGATTCATAATGTTTTAGCTCCCACTGACACCAGCGTCAATGGACCTGTGTCTTCAAAGAGGAGATAAGCCACGCACTGAGAGAGAGGGCAAGGTCAGCCCAAATGGAGACCGTAATATGATCAGTTATGAGAGCAACTTGGTCAGGTCTGTGCCGACATATTGTCAGGATGGGAAATTTGCCTTCAATTCTGCTGTCGGCTCACCATTTTAGGTCTCACACTCACGCACGCACACACACACATACACACACACACACAGAGCAACAGCTTCACAGAATTACTGGGGAAAACAAGATGAAGCAGAACCTTGAGATTTAGCAATGTGAAATGCAAAATATTTCTTGAACCATCTCTTGTGCAAGTCATTAGCTGGTCTTACTTGCCTAACCCCTGTTTTTTTTTTTTACTGTCTTGGGAATATAAGGCAAGAGTTGAAGTTAATGTGCTGGCTTTTTTTTTTTTTTTTTTTTTTTTGACAAAAATGGCTGATGGGCTATTGCACCATCCCACCCAATGAAACGGCAGTTTGAATCAGTGGCATGGGGTGGCCACCAGAGTATATGGTTCAGTGGACCAGCAGTTCGGGGTTTTAATCTTAAGTAGAATTCTAAAGCTAGCAAACTGCAAGAAATGTCTGTGAAAACTGAAGCGTATACGTTTAATAAAGTCATGAAAATTTAATCAATGCACCCTCTTGTCACACTGCATGGATGTACCCATTAAGCAAATACACCATTCATTTTTTTTTTTTTTCCATGGGTAGCTAGCGTATGCTAACTCACATTTTTGAATTATGCATTTATGCAGCCGGATGAGCATTGAACCAGTTCAACTTGTATTTTGCTGAAGGTTAAAACTGTAGTTCACTGACTGGAGTTCAGAGTTTGGACTTTTTGATTAGCCGTCTAGTGCTACTATAACACACTGGCCAGGACCCAGTCAAACAAACTCAGTCTCTTTCAGTGCATATGCCAATCAAAGCGACCTTTAGTGTTTTTAAGGGCACACTGGATTCCATTTTATAATGGGAAAAAAAGCGCATTCCAAAGGACATGTTTGCTTTTCTCCAGCTAAATAAGAAAACACTCACAGAATTGTGTGCCCTTGTAATTGCATATGCCCTTCAGAACTGTGTTTGCTTCGGTCTCAGCCACTGCTGCCACCAAACAAAGTGTTTTTCTCAGCAAGCATCATAACTATAGTTTTTTTTTGTCAACAAGCACAATCGTATGAGTCAAATATGGTGCTCGGTAGATCTGACTGTTCATTAATCTGTCTGAACGCCTGTGTGTTTGCACTTATTACAGTAGCTATGATATTTTAGGATGGTGGTAAGCTGATAAACTGACTAACACAGCTCCAGCTGTGGGTCCGTACAGTGTTAATAGCTGCTGGGTTAGTCCTGCTGGCTTGTGTTGAGGAGCAGGTTAGGGGTGGATGTGGCAGATACACCCCCCCACCCGACCCCCCCGTTCCCCACAGTGGAGCTGCCCTGCTGGGGCACAGGCCAAGGAGATCACCACCCCCCTCCCATGTCATTAGGGCCCCCCCTGCGGATCGGCTTAGGGAGGGAGGCACCTTGGGTATGTCCGCACCTACCACAGAGACGAGGCATGACAGTCTGCAGAGGGTTTATAAACTAACACAATCTGTGCTATACGAGGCAATGTTAAGCAACATTAACATGCATTACCGTGGTAAAATATCAAAATCCTATTAAGATATGACCTTGCCAAAGTAAACAGCATGGGTTTATCGTTGTGCACAGCTTTACTTCCTGGGCTCATGAGGTCCTGGTCCGGGACACTCTGGTACTGATTCAGTTCTCTACATTCAGCTCTATTTTAGCTCAGCTACCAAGCTGAGATGGAACACAAGCCCATTTTAAATTTGTGGTGGGGGTGGTGGTGCGGCTCTGTGCTGGCCTTCCGCTCCAGCAGCCCGCCATCCCAGTCCCGTCTGAGTGCGGAAACTGGATACCGTTTCCCAGCGTCTCATTTTTTCATTAATTTCTACTGTCATCGACCGGCCGAGCTCATTTCCAAACCCTGAATGAAAAGAATGAAAGTGAGAAGACGGGATTTACTCCTACGCTGCACCTAAGAGATGCTCGTGCTCTTCTGGGTCCAAAATGTGCGTTTTCCAAACTGCCTGGAACGAATCAAAAATGCAAAAACATTTTCTTTTTTTGTGCTGAACACAAAAGTTAACTTTCTTCAGCAAAGAAAAGAAAGCACATTTGGACCAAACAACTGAGAGTGATTGACGACTGTTTCTCAGCTACTTTTTTCCCTTTTCTGAGTTTTTCCACTGATACTCCTGAGTGAATCTCTGTATAATGAAACATATCGAACGGAATCAGAACTTTCTGGAACACAAAATGGGTTTTAAATGTGGTCTCTGAGGTCCATTATCTAAATTAATCATTATCCAAAATGATACTCTGCTTTATTAAAAGTGTCTCGCTTTCTTACAAAGGGCCCAATGGTAAACAAAGCACCTAATTTTGTTTTCCGAAAAGGTGTTCTGCTCCGTGCGAAATTGCTTTCCTGTTGTGATAATTATTGCTCACCCCATAGCCACTCTGACTGCTAATAGTGGCCATAAAATACTTTTTTTTTTGTTTTCTCAGATTGAGACCAGATTGGCACGGCAAGATAATAACGGAAAATGTAAATGAATGACTCCTGCCATTATGGGATACTTTACCGGCATATAACTGTTGAATAATTAATCAAATAAATAGCCCATAAATCATTCACAAAAACTCAGTAACCGGTGATTTATGCTGTGGGAGATTCTGCATTGTTCTTCCATTCCTATTGGCTGAGAGCTGTGATGGAGACCGCAGAAGGAGGGGAGGACAGACTCAGCCGCTAGATGCTTCATTGAGAAACGAAGCCCTGAAGCTGTGAGTTTCTGAAGCATCTCTGCTGCACCCTAAAATTAAAAACACATTGTTTACATAAGTAAAATGCTATAACTTTGCCCCATTACAAGCAACAGTTTATTTAGAAATGTTAAAAAAATACACTTTGGACTCATATTTAATGATGAAGATGCTAGGATTTACATTTCTTTTGAAATCACCAACCCACAAGAAAATTAAACTTTTAAAAATGTATTTATCATTTCATGTTTTGTTTTGCCCTTTGCACATCTCGGAAACAGGGCAACTCTTTCTGTCTTTTAGGGGTTAATGGACCCTGGAACTCAACTTTTCAGTTTTTACCTCAGAACTACCATGCTTTTTTCACGGTAAACAAATTATTTCCATTTTTTCATTT
The DNA here is from genome assembly GCA_022829145.1 of Albula goreensis. Taxonomy (NCBI): domain Eukaryota; kingdom Metazoa; phylum Chordata; class Actinopteri; order Albuliformes; family Albulidae; genus Albula; species Albula goreensis. The sequence goes on from CM040751.1 coordinate 36,387,088, forward strand.
GGGTTTTGTTTTAACACCAACTCGCACCAGTGACTCGATGACAGAGCTAAAGTTATTATGTATTAAGAATATCTATACTGGGTACTTGCGACTATTAAACCATAAAGTTTTTACTGGCAGATAAAATTAATTAGAAATCAACAGAAAGCACCACCCACAGAATGCGAGTTTAAAGAGAAACTCTACTTTTGTTTGTGGGTAGTTTGTCCAAAAGCCAGCCAGATATAATATAGATTTTTCTTCAGAAACTCCAGGAATTTTGGACCGTTGTCTCGCTCTTTGTTCGGAAGCGTGTTTTTGAAATCCTTCGTAAATATCGTTTAGTTAGATAATCTGGAACATTGCTCACCCGGCACTCTCACCAGCAGTCAAATTGAACGTCTTCCAGCGTACTTTCTTCTAATAGACGTCCTAATGCACCGCTTGGCCGCTCGAAAGCGTGCCGTTTTAAAAAGCCCAGCTGGTACGGTGATCCTGGCATGGCTGTCTGTGCTGACATGGACACCCTGTGGTTCGAGTCCTGCCGTGAAAAACACACCATCATCCAAAGCCTTCATCTGAGGGAGCCAGTTGAGTTTCTAGTTCTGTTTCATTAGGTCTTGATGGGGCTAACTGACCTACTTTCACTAATTTATTTTACTTTTATTCAATTACTGCATGTTAGGAAGCACTACGCCATCCTCGGGAGCATACGTGCTGGATTGCTAACACAATTATACCTGGGTATAAAGGTAATCTATAATACATTATCATTAGGCCCAAATAGAACAGGGGGAAATTAGATCACGGCATAAAGGTAGCGGCGTTTTGGTAAACTCCAAACTGAACTGCGGTGCATTTATGAAATGACTCTGGCTGAAAAGTTGTTTGACGGTGAGTTGTTTATCGTGAGGCCCTGTTGTTTTTATTTTATAACTGATAGCCACAGAGCCAAGCTGGAGGGCTCTGAATCAATCATGTCTAGTTTATCATGAACGGTGCAACGACGAAGAGAGACGGCGCCGCATAATGAAGTGAAACTACAGGAAGCGTGTCTTCAAATGTCTTTCATTTATGTCCCGGCCCAGCAGTGCACACGGGCCCGCTACAGACACTGCTATGTTCCAGAATCAAGATGAATTGCACAGTAAGGGAGAGTAGATTACCAGGTGTGAGGTGGCCTGCAAGGACAACATATCATGGCAGATAACAGTGGCATTTAGTCTGGCTCTGTTCAAAATGGCCATCTCCCGCTGAAATCACAGTCTCCGTTTAATGACAGGCACTCCATTACCTTCGTCATGTGACCAACTCCATGTCATGCACAAAACTTCATAGCAAAAATGATCCTGATTCTAATCTTTGAAACCGAGTCCAAGAAAAGAAATGTTTGTAGGCATCATTAGCGTGTGGACCTTCTGCCAGGCTTTGAGCCTCAATATCGCCGGAATGAGCACCGTCATAATGTAACTTGCCTGTGAGCAACGTAATTAGTTCAGTGAATCTGCAACTTTATTTAAAAGTTAACTTTTAATTCATTATTTATTTCAGAGTATTTGTAACTGAGTGCATATTTTATCACGTTCTGGGGACTCACTGGGGAGTCGGTTTTCTTTGTAATGTCTCACCTCTGAGCAGCATCCAATCAGAACTGTCCTTTTACAGGCTGAACCTTTCATTGAATCAGCCCCCCATGAATTAAAAATGGGTTCCATGTGAAAATGAGTTCTGTGAGAAAATGGCTGCCATGGACCCACCCCTCCCTCCCCCAAAGAAACTTTTTCAAAGGAGTCAGGTAATGGAAGATGCTACCTATGACTCCTCAGGTGGGCGCCGAAACGTTGTTGGATGAGGGCAGTGATTTATTACCTGTGAAGATCCTCGACACACGATTATTGCAGCCCAGGTTTTCCATCATTTTCTAAGGTTAATTATACCGTCCAGCCCTCAGGACTAAAATAGCTCTTCTAAAATAGTTTTACTTCATCTGGCTTGTGAGTTTTTGGGGAGCTGGAAAAGATGGCCTAGTGCTGCTCTGAGGCGAGAAAACCATAAAACATATTAAGGCATCCTGAATATATTTTAATGAGTATAGCTCTCAAAATTAAACTATATATCAATCAGTAGGTAAATAACCAGTTGATTACAGGTAAGGAATTCACTGTGGTAAGTTATGTAGATAAAATATAATAAAATGAATCATCTAATTGTTGCAGTAAAAATCAGAAACAAATCTGTTAACGATTTGTCAAGATTTTCACTTTGCGAGTTTGTTGTCACAGAGGAAGTTGAACATTTTGAATAATTTTTCTGATAAAAGTAAACACAGCATTTGGTTAAGTGCTACGGTGGCTCAGGCAAGCCTGAAAGACACAAATACCCTGCTCTACAGCACCGTGATTCCCGACCACAGGCAAAGAATCAACAGTCTGCTGGAGAGAGGGACTGAAAACGAGGTCACCCTGTAACCCAGTGACCTCAAAATGTGGGGCAGATCCCCTGATGGGGGCGCCAGAGATTCTCGGGGCGGGTGAGGAATGGTTGCAATAAACTGTTTTTCTCCCCTTAGGATTTCTACTTGTGATAAACTAGGTCTACTAATAAATGTTACTATGAAGATTTAAAATGTGAAAATAATTATTTTGGCTGATTCCAGACACCACCTCATACACATGCAAAAAACATAAGGTAGTAGGGTAAGGGACAAAATGCACCTGGTGATTTATCTTGAAAAATAAAACTAAAATATCTACCTAACATTTATTAGATATTTAATACTACAATGTGTTATTTCCTTTGTCTGAAAGAAGAGGAAAGTAGACATCCAATTAAGAAATACCAGAAATGAGCAGCACAGATGGTATTGTTTCATATTCAAAAATAAGAAAAGAAAAGAATGGAATATATTGTATTTTTCACTGGCACTGTAAGACCACACCAGGAAAAACAGGGAAGCTGGAGAATTCAGAACTCAGAACAGACGACACTTTCACTGAATAGCTGGCATAAAGAACGTCTGGTACCTTTCTTCACCTTCAGCGATCTTTAGAAAAATGTGTTATCTTTTGTTGTGGGTTGGAAAGGGAAGGAAAGTTAGAGGGAAATTTGGTTGAAACTCATACCCCTGCATTTGCTTTAAAACATCAAAGAGAGGGTTTTCCTTCTGGGAGGCCATGGCGGTAGGGGGTGAGTTTGGAGAAGGGCATGTTCCCTGTCTGCGGTGCAGGGTGATCTCTAATGGGTGAAACAGGCCTCGGTGAGCGTGGAATTAGACACGTCCCCTAGAGTGGATCTGATGTGAGCTCTGCAAGGCCTAATGAGGAATATTGATCCTATTACTGCTCGCTCTCTCTCCACATTCCACCGAGTAACTATCATCAAACGCTCCAATACAGACCGCAGCTGCAATCTTTCAATACAGCCTCTGAAACTCTCCTCAAGCCTTTGATTTAAGTTGCAGGTGCAGTGCGGTAGATTCTCAGAAAAACCCAAACTTATTTCTTTTTTTTTTTTTTAATTTGGTGATGAAGCACAGAGAGATCTAAAGCTTCACTGAAAATGTAAAAATGTAGAAAGAGTCTGGAGATACCTCATTGATTTTACCACATGTAATTTTTGCCCCAATAACCCTAAAATACATAACTAAGAATGGCACGTGGACTGTGCTTAATGATTTGAAAAATCGTGTATAGAAATACAATGGTAGTGCTGACAGCACAACCCCTCTCCGTCATTGTGAATATGGAGCTGTTTAATGGAAAATGGTCCTCTTTATTTAGGGTGATAATAAAAGGAGGGGAAACCCCACAGTAATTAAAATGGAGCTAAATCAGCTGATCATGTCACCCCCACTAGAGGAAATTAGTCCCTGTAATGAAGTGCTTTGTCAGACACAGTGACTAAAGGGTGCGTTTGGCACCAAGGTGCAGACACGCTCTCTGTGTGACTCACGCGTTGCCGTGTGGTGCTTATTAAAACACGCCACCATGGAAGCTCTTCGGCCAATTATTTCACCACTTATGTAAGCCTTTCACTACGCAAAAACCCCATACGTGTTGGGAGATTAAGTGAACTGACAAACCCGACTGTGAGAGAAGTTGTGGGGGGGCAGGGGAGGATGGAGGTGCACTTCCTCACTGCCGTCGTACCAGGAGTAGCGAGAACTACGCCCTCGCAAAGCAATTTCCAGGACTGCTTAGGTGTCATTTTTCATCCAGGCTAAGGGTTGGGAAACAATAAAAGCCCCTTGTTTGATATAATTTGAAGACACACTTATATTTTCCAGGTGGAGCTCTTTGCTGGAACCTTTTGATAATGGCGCTAGTCGCCAGTGCGGACTGGGACTATTAGCTTAGACATGCTAGGTCTGAGCACAGTCTATGTCATTAGGCAGCTATAACCAGGAGTCTCCAGCAGAGTGACGGCACACAGACATTAAAGGTATCAGATCACCTGAGAATGCCGTGCTTAAGTATGCTGAGGTCTTTTCAACTATCAATGTACCAATCCCTCCCAGCGATGCACCAGACATTTTCAGGCCACCAGTTTTACACAAGCACTCCTTTAGTACCATGTGACACGGAGGATATGACATCACTGCTTCACTGGTTTTATCGTCATCTTCTTTTTCAACCAGATACGGTTCTGATATGTTGTTTGAAATTGATTTTTAAAATGGTCGACTTAAAAAAAAAAGCTGTGCAGAACAGGTTTTTTTCTGCAATTGTAAAGCACAGTCCTTAGCCCGTATATAATTCAGTCTGTATGTATTTGATTTCATTGGTTATGAAAATCAATACAGCAAAAAAAATAAAAATTCTGGAGAAAAAGACATATCTTTTTATTGTGTGTGTGTGTGTGTGTGTGTGTGATTTAATGACTACAAAGACTGTGTAAGGGATGAGCACACAGAAAACGAGGCAGCAGCCAGACTTTCATCCATGTGAGGAGTCTGCAGGAAGTGAAAGGGACTTTAAATAACGGGCCTGTGCTATCTCCCCTGTATTGCCAAACCCTGCCACTCCTTTCACAGAGGAACGCTGAATTTTTTCATTTCTGACATGGGCTTTTGGCATCGACCCAGTCGCTGTAGTCTGTGCTATGCTAATCCTGCTTGCATAGCGTAGCCGAGAGGTAGCAAATGAAAAATACAATGCCGAGATTTACCACACAGCTCTGTGAAATTTTATAATGCTGTTTTCAGGAGTACATAAATAACAGTTTTATCAGCAGAGTAATATAAAGATAGGAGTTTGAGGTATTGTGAGTCACAAATTCACCGCAGTGAATGTGAAGTACTGAAGGGTCACTTTATAACAAGGAACAGCTTTTGGATTTTTCTCTTTTTTTTTTTTTTTTTTTTTTTTGGCGCTTTGACATAGGTCCATTCCGGCCTAATATGCCCGGCTCCATCCAGCGCAGAGATGCTGAGAGGTGTTGCGTGCCAGTGACCTTGGCAAACACCATGAGCTGGCCGCTGAAGCGTGAATATGCTAATCGCTAATCCTCCACAAAGGAGAGTCTACAAACACGGATTTTTTGAAAGCGCTTCTCCTGATATCAGTTGTTCACAGTCAAATGGGCAGCGTTTTTCCCGGCCAGCAACGATCCAGAATTTTCTGCATCTTTATTCCATAGGGGAATACAGTGTGTGAGCGACGGGGCCTGAAGAGTGTGTGTGATACAGAATCGGGAAGTTTCAGCAGCTCGAAGTCTGTCAAGCAATCCGGCGGGTTCTGAAAGTGAGAGCCGATGTGAAAGTTTGAAGCTGTATGTTTACAGGCCGCTGGGAGCACTAAAACAATTAAACCACATGGTAAGATTAGACACTGCACTTCTGTTTCTCTGCTGCACCTCCCCCTAGTACTCCTGCAGTTTGGGGTCCATTGAATATCATTAGTTTTTACATTATATTATATTACATTACAGGTATTTAGTGGACATAAATGCATAACTCAGGGACAGTAGTGCCAAAACACCTACAGGAAGTTCCAAGTGCCTGACTAAAACCCTGTAATGATGTCAACAACAACTGCAGCACTAGCAAAATAGTAACAGACAGCTATAACACCACTAGTAATAGACAGCTATAACACCACTAGTAACAGACAGCTATAACACCACTAGTAATAGACAGCTATAACACCAATAGTAATAGACAGCTATAACACCACTAGTAACAGACAGCTATAACACCAATAGTAATAGACAGCTATAACACCACTAGTAATAGACAGCTATAACACCAATAGTAATAGACAGCTATAACGCCACTAGTAACAGACAGCTATAACACCACTAGTAATAAAGAGCTATAACACCACAAGTAATAAACAGCTATAACACCACTAGTAATAGAGATCTATAACAGCACTAGTAACAGACAGCTATAACGCACTAGTAATAGAGATCTATAACACCACTAGTAATACAGAGCTATAACACCACTAGTAACAGACAGCTATAACACCACTAGTAACAGACATCTATAACACCACTAGTAATAGACAGCTATAACGCCACTTGTAACAGACAGCTATAACACAACTAGTAATAGAGAACTATAACACCACTAGTAATAGACAGCCATAACAAAGTAGAACAGCTGGGGGGGGGGGGTGCATCCCCAATCTGTGCTTGATGGTGGTGCAAAAATGGCAGAAGGTTCTGAGCAAACAGCATAATGAGATAAAAATGATTGTACCTACCCGTATACAGTAAAAATACAGTTTGAATCATTGCTATGCTTACATCATCGCTGGGACTCAGCCGGGACCCAGCTCTTTTACAGCATAAACAAATTCAGTCAAAAGAGACTTCAGTCTTTTAAAGGGCATAAGCTTTTCGCTTTGAGAATGAGGAAACCACATTCCAAAGGACATGCCTGCTGTCTCCAAAAACATCTAAAATACTCAAACTTGTACTGTAGAGTAAAGTCTGTTTTTATTGAATTGCATATGCATTTAAAGAGAGTGAGTGCATTTTATTGGCTCACAGCCCACAGCTGCCTTAAAAAAAGACTAAAATCTGTTTTCATTGAATTGTAAATTCCCTTAAAGAGACTAAGTATGTTTGATTGGGTCCCAGCCCATGTCTTTTGTTGAACAGAACAGTCCCTCTCTAGCTTTAAATTTGGACCGTTTATCTTCTAGCTAATGCTTTTCCTTTCACAATAGCTTTCTCTCTTAAACACTACATATCATGTCAAACACAAGCATTTCAGCAGAATATCCCGTCCCACTCATCCTCCATCCCTTACAGGCTGGATAAAATCCCCACCAACTCCAGTCCACACACCCTGCTCCTTCAGAGAGAAAGATATCTATTTAAAAACACAACATTCTCATTTCTGACAGAAGAAAAAGCACATTCTCTCTGGTTGGCATTTAAACATACAGATTGTAATTTACTGGAAGATGGGAAGTGTTGTTTATTAACATTTTGCATCTAAAAAACAGGTAATTGTTATGGTGCCTGTGTACATTAGATAGCCCTATTCATGCCTGCTTTTCAGTGTCACAGTAAAACTGAGAGCCCAGTTCATTTCAGGCAAATGATTCAGGCAAAAATGATTGTTATTTTAAAATGATATATTACTGGTACCATAACGAGAACATCCGTTTGTGTGAAGGGGTGGTTTTATAGACTGTGCAGCCCACAGTTCAAACCATGTTGACCACCTCTGCTTCACAGCCTGCAGTCAGCAAACACATGTAACTATGAGCAGACGCAGATCTGTTGGGAGGAAAATGAAATGACACAGAAAAAGCAGAGTATTTAAAAAGTACTGCTCTTTTGGTGCTCGTTGAAGGCAACTCACTGTCCAGATCTTCACTGTGATAAACTACAGTAATGTACTGCATCACCTGCAGCTATTTCTAACAATACAGCTAGCCTTCCGTGCACTGTTTCTACCTCCTCAGTTTCTGTTTGATTTATAAGGGTCATTTTTTGATGCTGAAATAACACTTAATTCATATAGCATAGGGGGTGTCAGACAGCATGAGAGTGAGTGAATTTGTTGTGTTTTAATGGCACCACACAGAATAAATGTTGGGGTGGTGGTACAGTCAATGTGAATTTCCTTATTTGTATATGTTGGTCATGCACAAACAGCACAGCAAGTACTGCTCTGTGGAATTTGTGACAGTTCTGTAAAACAGAAACAAGCACATACATGCATGTGCACACACACACACACACACACACATGCATAGCATGTGTAGTTTTGTTATGGGTGAGCATTTTATTTGACTAAAGGAGATTTAAAAAAAATGATTTCATTCACGTCATATATGACATAAATGTATATCTAAGACTTGGTCCTGCCAGTGGCAGTGTAATAGTGAACGAACAGCTACCGTTCCCTGCTGACACAAATCCATCTTAGCCTCGATATTCTGCTGTTAGCGGCGGCGTTAGCTGCGGTCTGCCAATGGGAGCGGTGCTTTCCAGAGCACCACCTCTGACCAGCTGCTGTGGGATTCTCCGTAGCGCACAGGACTGCGGCGCAGCGAGTCAAGCGTGGAGAGGAGAACTCCCCCCTGACACACGGGGGAATGACTCCGCATACTGCTGTTATTTTACAGGAAGCCAGCGGAGCAGCACGCTAAATTCTTCAGCTTACATACTTAAATGATGCAGCATTTACCAAACCAGAGTGTGTTACGGGTACTTTAGACATTCTAATTCTAATAATTACTAATAATACTAAGGCTGACAGTACAACCACAACCAAAGCAACAACAGCCACGAATAATAATGTCGATCCAGCAAGTCTGAAATTTTACATATTTCAAATATTCACAGCAGGATAACCATGGACCCTCATGATACACGAACATATTCTGTAATGCACACACATTAAAAAAATAGCTTCATTTGGACAGTCAGCATGTTGAGAGAAAAATGTTTTAGGCACACAATCGTCGAGGTCATATTCAGTGAACGGTAAGTATTCCGAACCCCTTTCCAGAACTAAAAACACAAGATAACAGACCTAAAACAAACCACATGCTGTTCTGGGGGAGGAAAAGAAGGAGCTCAAAATGGAAAAGCGCCCAGCCTCTTCAGCAGGGCTGGTGGAAATCAGATTGCGCGGGGCGGGCACGTGGGCTCGCGTATCGCTGCTCAGCGCCGTTTCCATTTGGTGTGCGGGCTGCGCGCGCAGTTTGCGGTTAGCATTTATCAAGCTCGCGCAGGGTTGCGCCGCATTCGTTCTGCCCGCGGGATTAGGGCCTCCGCGGCTGTGAGGGCTACACAGTTGAAGAAGACGGGACGGTACCTAAATGACGGTAATGCAGCACGCGAACACCAAATCCAAAATACAAGGCCCAGTATTATATGCAATTCAAAACACCTTTACGCAAGTCCCGATATGTCAAGTTTTGAGCCATGTTACATGTTAAGGATTTGATCATCAGTTATTGGTACATGGTTAATTTAGATATTTTATGGTCAAATGTGGATTGTTATCAACAATCAAAGATTATTGTCTCCTGGGCCCAAATTCAGAAAGCATGGCAGAACAGGAATTCAGATCTAGGATCAGGATTCCTGGCAATTCTAAACTGATTAAACTCACAATTTGCAGCTGTTTTCATTTTATTTTTTCTCTATTGATGACAATACTGTCTAACATACTGCAAGGGACACTGTTTTAAATTTATGCCCTAAATCTCACAAAGCTCCCCTCACTTACAAAGTACAGTATTCTGCAATCTTCATTTAAAAAGTATCCAGGGATTGCCATGGTGAAAAATGTTTAAACTGCAGTCGGTGACAGTAATTGAGAGACGATAGAGAGATTATCATGAGCTGTAGGAAAATAGTCACTTAGCTCAACTGCAGTCTAATTATGCTTTTAGGATGTTTGAATTCTGACTGACAATGAGATTCAGAATAAAAGTATCTTATTTTTTTCCATCTGTAGCACTTAACTGATTTTTTTCTCCCATTCAAATTAAAATTTTTTAATTTATCTGGTTTAGATTTACATTAGCATAATATATAACACATTTCCATATTCAACATAATCACATTTATTGTGTTTCAGTTTCTAAAATATTCATATATTTCTTCTTTGATTTTTTTCCCTCCCCACCCCGAATCAATCCTATCAGCCCAGGCCTTTCGCACCTGACTCAGGTAGAGGAGTTGGTGAAAACGCAACTCTACGTCATTAATTACGTACTGCCTTAGCCATCGGAGGAACAGTCAGCACGTGCTCAGCTCACATACTAGCAGGCACCCAGCCGGCCAGCAGTGGCCGCCAGAGAGCAATGGGGCTGACAACCCTCAACCAGGTTAGACCCTGTACTTATCCTGGCAAGGCTGAGGAAATTGTCATATTAATTTTAATGATTGATAAGAGATTGATAAGATCTATGACAATAAATACCAACTTGATGGGATGTTCACCACCTGATCCAGGTGTTCCACAGCACCACTTACCTGTGGGTTTCTGCCATTTTAGGAGACTCCTTCATTGCCTGCATTTCTGTCTGTTGTACTGAGGTCCTTCATGTTGTCACGGCAGATCCAGGGGTTCCTCTCTTTCATTTCTGGGGGCCTCCTCTGTGCCACAGTCCATACATGTCTTGGACGCCAGCATTAAATTATCAGCCATAAGGACTAACAAGCAGTTATAATTTAAACAGACTCAAATAACAACATCAAGGGACAGACCGTTCAATTGAGTGAATGTGTGGCAATCTTTAATGTGTTGCCAGATTTTATTTATTTATTATTTTGCATCCTGTAAATCTTAATTCAAAAATCTTAATTCAATTGTCAGTTTGAGTGTCCCTGTGCTGAAATAAATATTTTCACTAATATCATTTGTTCTACCTGTATAAAGGTATAGGATTTCCTCCACAGATAGAAATACAGATACAGCTCAATTTCCTTACCCCCTCCAGTCCACCTGATTGCAATGCACAGTACCCCCTGCCTGATTTAAACATGTAAAGCTGTTTTTTTGGCATTCGCTGTGCTGCCCGGTTTTACATGCCAGTAACCGTGTGGCTGTCTGTGGCTGGTGACGCACACAGAGACAGTGAGCTGTGACCGCACATACGCCGCCTCTGTGATAGCCAGATGATTTATTTGTTATATCCAGCTGTACGTGTTGATAAATGAACGCCAGATGGTCGCTATGTGTGTTAATGTTAGCTCCGCGTGCCAGCGCTTCTGTTTGATTATGGCCAGACTGAAAATGAGTGAATACCGTGCTACAATTCTGCATTGAATGCTTCCTGAAATAATAAAAAAACTGAGATTGCGATGGGTGACTTCCGAAAAGTGCAGGTATAAGCCGAGCTGCTGTGTTCTGTTTTCAGTTTGATTTCCAAGCACTACTAATGACATTGACAGAGTTTTCTACCTCGTCCTTTTTCTTGCTAATTCATTCCATTTGAACACCTTTCATTTTTTTCCACTGCCTGTTATTTTAAGGTTTTGTTTGTAATCCATTGACTGACTGTCAGCCGTGTGACATGAATGTATTGTATTTGCTTCACATGTAACTCATGTTCTGTCATTTGAGTTCCTACCCACAATTCAAGAAACACTGTACAGAGCAGCAGAGAGATATAATGGGTCTAGACAGTTATTCAAGCTCCGTACTTCATAAGTATTAGTGAATTAGTGAAGTCTTTTTTGTGTATGTAAATTAGAGAGCATAAGAGAACATTCCTCTTGGTTTAACCACACTCTCCTGATAGATAAGAGCATGGCTGGTGAGAGGAAATGTTATGGAGAGAAGAGGAGAAAGAGGAAGGCATCGACTCCATTTCCTCTTCACTCAGCTCCACTCTGTACTGCGTGACCCTGTGGTTATGAATCAATAACCAGTTCAGCACCCTACTGGAGAAGGCCTGCAAATACCATGACAGCCCAGATGCATTATGGGTAATATCTAACAAATGTTTTGTATGTCACACTACATATTCAGTTTTTAATGTCAGCCAAATCAGTTTGTTTTCCCCCAAAACAGTGTCACCATACAAGCCATCTATAATGTACTTGGTGTGAAAAGTTGACTTAGTGTGATCACTTCTGTGTGGTTAATTTATACACTTCATAAAAAGTTGCACATACCATCCACAAGGTGGCGACAGGGTGTCTACATAGTCACCATGCAAACACCCCATCAGTCTCCCATGAGAGGATATGGGGAGAAAAAGGAAATACTCATCATAGTCAAACACACACAAGAGAAAGACAGAGGGGGATAAAGAGATAGAGTGGAAAGAAGGAGTGTGAAGACAATGGATGGAATGAATGGGAAAAAAGTAATAGTTATATCCCGACTGGGTGGCCGTTGGAGTCCAATCACTGAGAAAGGAGAAAAATGAACCGCAGATACAGTATGTACATGTAACTGTGGTGTGGTAAACACCAGCTGACTGGATGTGTATGGATGCTAGATTGTTATCACTAGCTCTTGAAAGAGAGATAATCCAATTAATTTATGAAGATGGTGTGATGACACTGTTGCTGGTAACATGGGTGGAATTACCTGCAGAGCCTGTGAATTAGGCGATGACTCTGAGGGGGATTCCAGTCAGCGTGTGGCAGGGCCCGACTGCTGCTGAGAGAGAGAGTCAGCGCACTTCCCATCATGACCACCAGAGGGGGCTCCTCAGCCAATTTTGAGACCACATGCAGTTCAATGTTTACTGGATACAGTTACCAAATCTTACTGTGTACAGATGTGTCAGTGTTCTGAAAATTCAGCCAGAACTAGCCATTTTTTTGTTGTTTTTGGTGCACTAAATCACTTAGAATGAGACTGCCATTTGGACTGACCTAACTGTGCGAAGCCAGACTTCTCTCATGCTGTACGGAGATTTGAGGTCATTCTGGATACACTCATGGCAGTTCGGCCAAACTGTTCTGACAAGTTTCAGCAAAACAAGCAAAGCTCACATCCTCGCTAATGCAACTTTTTGCAATGTTGCAGTAAGGTTTATGGTTAGCAATAATCTAGCATTTATATGCCATTTTGAGCTCTAGAAAAAGATTTGAAACAAGTTGAGTATAACTTGTTTATAATTTGACCTTATGACCATCAGACCTTCATCAGACTTAATGCAAACATAATTAGTCATAATCTCACACACTCTTTACAGAAATACAGCCTGAAAGATCACATTTTCTTGAGATGAGGAAGAAAAAGAGAAGAGGAGAATCTCAAGCATCGTGTCCTCACATTGAGATGTGTTCTCTCTTGGTTATCCCCATGCTGGTTGCTATGTGTCAACTGTGGAAAAGCTCTCAAAACAGGAAAAGGAGTGAAGACATTTTTGGCTAAAATAAAGAACTTTCCCAACACAGCGGTAATAAAAATAAATTTGAAATGAACCGATAAAGACTTGATCAGATGGATCAAGAAAACCTTCAAAATGTATTCCAAACCATTAAAAAATGAATGGGCTATTTTCATAGTTTTATATCTTTAATTCCACAGCTGTACCAATGTCAACATTCATGATAACAACCCTTCTGTTTAAATTAAATATAAAATTGTTTTATACAATCATAAATAAAGCTCAATGAAAATGAATGACACAGTAAGCTCTTTATAAAAAATGGAAAACGTCTTTTCCTCCTCATTTGTAAAAATAAATAATTTGAAGAATTAATAAGGAGACATTCATTTTTCCTTTAAAAAGTGTCAAGATTAACATTCTCTAGACTGTTCTAAACATTTTAAAAGTATTTTAAAATTGAACTGACAATTTACAGTATGCCTTTTTATTTCATAACTTAAAATCAAAATCTGTCAGAAAGTATCACCATCATGAAAACCCCTGTCTAAATTAAATATTAAAACATGTTATAGATCCATAAATAAAGCCAAATATAACTGAATGACAAAAATCTCTTTACAAAAATAAAATCTTGGAACCTTTTTATATATTTCTCCTTCATGTATTTTCTACATCTAACATTATGTGCAAGAGGATGTCTCTGTTAAAACTGGCTAATCGTTTGGTATCCTTCAGAAGTCTGAACTGACTCACTTCAACACCTCAGTCTATCTGAGAACTCAGCCAGCGCTGATAAGATGTCATATGGTTATAACTAGCTTATTAAAATCGATTCCGGTACTTCGGCATCATTGCCACAACGTTGTCAACTTACAGTAAAGTGTTGAATACAGACACCGCGTTAGCCTGAGGAGAGATTGGTCTATCAAAGTGAGGGTACCAGCTGACAGACGACTGTTGCATATTTTTGCAGGAGAGCCATAAAAAAAGCCCCTTTTCTCTGAACAAGGACTGTTTTTAGTGTCACATCTTGATGAATACAGATGCGAAAGCTTAGAGTTTAAACCCGAACCAAGGCTATGCACACACTTGTTGTACGTAGATCATGAGAAGTCAGATAAGCTTGCCCTCTACTCAACTGCTCTATTTGATTTTTTCATCATCTTCATCTTCACCATCATCATCTCTTGCTGATGGATGAGTTGAGTATGTTTGAGAAGATGAGCAGAGTGCGAGCTTTGCCTACCTCTTTTTTTGATCTCATTCATCCCTTGGAGAGTCATTAACATTGGCAGCCAGCCATGTGATTTCCAAACGCGTGACTGCTGTGACGAATCAGGAGCCGGCGAGCTGTCGCTGAGCCCAGTGAGATGGAGCCTGCTGTAACTTTAAGTGATGTTCATTCCCATGGTTATCACTGCACCTTACCTGAAAAGGATCAGGGTGCCTGCCCTTACAGACATAAAATGGAGTCATTTCCACTGCCGTGTGGCTATGAGCTTCTCCGCTGTCCTCCACCCCCTGTCAGACTTCCACAGATCTGTTCCCTAGTTCTGCCTAAACCCAAACCATAAAAGTGTCCTTCTGTAGGATCAGATGGTTTAAAAAAAGTCAAATGTAACCCTTGTCTCTTTCAGGGTGTCCGATCTACATTCGTGCCGCCAGGGCACTGTGATCTAACCTGTCTGATTCACGAGCAGTCGCTGCTCCATTCACACGGTGTTCGGATGAGGCCTACATCCGGCACAGCCAGATCGTTCCCCCTACCAGCTAGTCGCCTGCGTTTCAAGAGCGCTGATCCAGTTCCGGAATCTTAAGAGCCATGATTCAAGGCACGTGTGGCGGTCGGCTCACGGCAGTCGCGTTGGAGACGGGTAGGTTTGGTTCCGGTAGGCACGGTGGGTGGGGCTTCTGGGGTTGCTGAGAAGGCTCCTCCTCTGCCGCTCAGTGCGTGTTCTGGCCACAGGGGGCATCGCCCTGATGGCCGCGGCCTGCTTCTGGGCGGAGACCAGCTTAGCCGCCAGCTCTGGGAACTGTTTGGTGTAGAGAGCAGAGGTGTACTGCAGCTCGGGGGTGATCAGGTCCTGGCACTGCTTTCGGGTGGCACCCGCTCAGGCCGGGGTTGAGGTTGTACCCCTGAATGACAGCGGCGCCGTACTGGAATGGCTTGAGAGCGGAGTCCTTCACCTGGGAGGGGTCCACAGCCCCACCCTCCTTCAGGCAGGTCTTCATCAGCTGACTCCTCCTCTCCTGAAGCTGAGCCACCTCCCGCCTCATCTCCGCCTCCCCAACCGTCTCCTCCACCCTCCTCCAGAACGTGGCGTTGAAGTGCGAGTATATCTTCCAGTCCAGCAGGTTCCAGGCTTTGATCTTCTCCATCGTCGGGAGAGAGCACCTGGCGCGTCCTGTTGCTCCTGCTGTTGAGCTTGAACGAGACCACGTCGTCAAGCGACCAGCAGAGGGCGTTCTTCAGCAGGATCATGGACTCGTCAAAGTACTCCGATATGAGGATGAGGTGGAAGCTCTTCTCGATGGTGGAGATGGACAGGTTGGCCTGCCTCTCAATGTCGACAACGTTGTTGTTGTTGTCGAAGCCAAAGTCGTAGGCCAGGAGGTTTCTGGCGTAGTGGTTGTTAGTTTGCGAGGTGTTGTAACTGTACGCAGCATTGGTGAGGAAGTCGTCTAGGCTGCGGGCCTTGTGGAAGGCAGGGATGCTCTTGTAATAGATGAAGATTGACTCCATCATGGACACCGGATTCCGCAGGACAGAGAAGTAGAACGAATCCTCCGGCATTACCCTTTTGACCTGAAGATGAAAAATAATGAAATTGATATTAGCAGGTCTGTTAAAATGGCATTTACCTAGAATTGAGTGTGTCTTTTTTGCTGGGAAAATGAGTATGAGATTTCTGGTAATTCTGAAGAGTCTAGTTAATCAGGCAGAGCAGCTTATATTAAATCCTTACCTGCACCTAAACACCCACTCGACTCATTTTGAGTTTTTGAGCTGATATGGCACACCTTGAGATTTGATGACAGATTTGATCCAAGAAAAAAAAATCATTTTAGGGAAGGTACGGCTAGCAGATTAAGTTTTCCTTCTCCCTCCTAAAACAATTTGTGTCATGATGCATCAAATGTCACACAGCTCCCCATTTAGCGAGCAAATGAGAGGTCCAACTTTTCCAAATTGTTCCATGCTCGGTCATGTTACCACCCTGCCTCTAGTTTTTGGAGTATTTCTCCAAGAAAACCAGGAGGTAATATTTGCTGGAGGTGGCATTCATAAGGCCTAATGTTCAAACTTTAAATTTATTCAGATAAATAAATCAAATTATTGTTGCTTGTAATAGTAACACAATGCAGTCATGTGGCAGTACTGAACTTGTACTGAATTAATTGCCTGGCTTACTTGACTGGATTCTTTCTAATTGGCTTTCACTACACTGGAATGTAAGAAATATCAGGGTTTAAATATCTTCATATCTCAATACATTTTTTCAGTTGAGAAGATAATCCAAGACTTTGTTGAGCAATATAAAAACTGAAAATGACCTATGCATGCATTATATGCATGGATCCCTAAAGATATTATAATAGTAATAGTAATAATTGTTGTACATATGTGGCAATTTAATAAAGACACTACTTTTATTGTTATTACTACTACTGTATTATGTTATTAATGTTTATGTGAATGTATGGAAATAATGGAACATATGGAAATTTGGTCATGCCAGTAAAGCAGTTTGAATTTGGATTTGAATGTGAAAGACTGCAGTGTTGTTCCTCCTCACACGTGGCTCAGAGAGACCTCACCTCGGCCTGCATGAACCTCATATGGTTACACATGATGTTGTACTCCTTCACAGCCCTTGATCTGAAGCCCTCCACAAAATGAGCAGCGAAGTACATGGGATAGAACAGCTGGCTGTGCTTGTTCAGGGGCAGGGCGAACGTCAGGTTCCGGCTGTCCCCGTAGCGGTACAGGATGTTGAGGATGGTGCTGCTGGCGGTCTTGTGCGTTTTCAGGAAGACGATGTGGGTCTTTGGCTGGCAGGCGGGAACGGCACGGGCCACCGCAGCGCCTGCGGCGGCTGGCTCGGCCGCAGCGACGTTGGCGCTAGCGGCAGAGAGGAGACGCGACGTGGTCCGAGGCAGAGAGGGGAACATCCTGCGGAGGGACTCGATGTTCTTTGGGTTTATTCCTCTCTGCGAAGCAGCCAGCGAGGCCGTGGAGCGCTGAGGTTTCGGCTGTGTGAAACGGGGGCCGACAGCGCTCCCCTTGTGGTGAAATGGTTCCCGCGAGGATGGAGAACCTCAGACATGAAACGAGGTGCTGGCTGGCTGGACTTTGACACGTCAGATTTTCCCTCCTCTGTTCTGGCCGCAGCTGCAGCCGCTGTGAGTCTTCCTGGTTTTCCCCTCGTTGTGATTTTTCTGGCCCTCCTCTCTTGCTGGAGTCCCACACCGGGTATGATTCCTGCCTGCTGGTTGTTCCTTTCTCTTCTCAACGCCATTCCCTGGTTAATATCCTGGATGTATTCAATCAGAGGTACATGGTCTGACTGCCGTCTTTCTGAGGGTTGCTGAGTCGTCGCCAGTGTTTCCTGAAACTCTATTGTTAACCTCATGCTGAAGAGCTTCTCATTGGCAAACTGTTTCAGAACTTTGTCATTTCTGGAGAAATGCAGGAAAAAACAGTAAGCTGCAGTGCAAATACAATTGTATTCAATCCACAAATAGCCACAATAAATATATACATACCCACAATGACTAGATTTTGTTTATTTATGTATTTACAAATTCTTTTGGCTACATATATCCTCTTTTAAGGTCAGCACAAGTCAAATTATATACACACATGCATGAAAACACACAAATGCACACACATAAACACATGCATGCTTGCACACACATAGATACAAACACACACACAGCTGTAGCTGCAGGTAAACCCGAATGGCAATACCTGTTACTCACATGCCCTTTCGGCTTAAGACTCAGGTGAGACTTACCTGGACTGCCTGACCACGCCTAGGATCTGCATGGCCACACAGAGCACTGTAAGCACCATCAGCGCGATCCACATGAAGCGCAGGTGACTGCACAGCACTCCCCGCAGCCTCCTGCAGGGGGCAGAAGTGAGACCGGGCATGAGCCATAAAAAACCAACCAGCGTGTGTTAAATCACATTACATACTCACTGTATTATGCGTAAAGGACAGATGGTTTAGCATCCCTATGCCTTCTATAATGTGCAAGTGCAAACACACCCAAATCCAGCAGGTACTGCATCCCTGGTTGGACTGCAGTCTGCCACCTGTTATGAATCAAGGGAATACACACACCTAGACTACTAAGGATGTACAGTATACTCACCTCTTAGCCTTATTACCATTAACACATGTGGGCTTTGCTGTGTGCCCACCTATTTGCCTTATTACACTTTATACATACAAAACTTTGGAGTTACAGTATGCCCACCTCCTCAGACAGTATACCCACCTATTAGCCTCATTACCATTAATACATATGGGCTTTGGAGTTATAGTATGCCCACCTCCTCAGACAGTATACTCACCTATTAGCCTTATTACCATTAATACATATGGGCTTTGGCGTTACAGTATGCCCACCTCCTCAGACAGTATACTCACCTATTAGCCTTATTACCATTAATACATATGGGCCTTGGAGTTACAGTATGCCCACCTCCTCAGACAGTACACTCACCTATTAGCCTTATTACCATTAATACATATGGGCTTTGGAGTTACAGTATGCCCACCTCCTCAGACAGTATACTCACTTCCTCAGTTACCACCACACCATTGCGGCCACCCAAGCTTAGATCAACATACATCAAGGATTTCATTTCATGTTTGTTCACTGTACAGCCACCAGATGGCACTGGAGCTGAATAAATCAAAAAGTGAGGGACGCTACCTTGCTCCAATGCGATAAAAACCAATCCATGCTCACAGTGTTTGCTTTACCTCTGCATTTGATACAGCTGATTTAATCAGCTATTAACTCCCTGTGATACTTGGTTCAGTTGCTGCAAAAAAGGTCTCCTTCATAGCCTGTAAGGAAAGTTCTCACAATTAAGATTAAAATGTTGAAGTACATGTACTTGGAATTGGGAGTTGTGCACCTGTGCGTGAGAATTTGAGTGTGAGTGTGCATGTTTGGGTGTGGGTCAGTGTGTGAGATGTTTTTTCTGTGTGTGAGCATATGGGTGTGGATGGTCCTCTTCTGTTTGTTCAGATTATAGTATTGTCCTTATGGAAGCACATACACTTACAATTTTATGCTGCGAACCTGTACAAAGTGCATGAGCGTGCATGCCTGTGTGTGTGTGTGTGTGTATGTATGTAACTGTGTTTGTGTGTGTGTGTGAGTGTGAGAGAGAGATATGGGTTGAGACCTGTACTCAGCGTGTATGTGTGTGCGTGTGTGTGTGTGTGTGTGTGTGTTTGTGTGAGTTTCCATGCTTGCCTGTGTGCACGTGAGCTTAAAGTGAACACAATTAAGGTCTGTCCCAGTGCTGGAATGCCAGGGGCAGTTTTTATAGAACTGTTGACCTTTTCCATCTGTTTGTGAGCCTCCCGTCTTAATTAAAGAAATTAGCTGCCCTGTTTGATCCTGCCCATTGAACAGCCATTAGCTAAGCGAGAACTACAACAGCGCTTCAAAACCAACAGTAAAACACTGTCCTCTGCCACACTAATTGGTTTGGTGTAGTAACAAATAATTTTGTAAATCAAGAGGGGAGTAGAGGAACTATTGTCGCACAGAGAACGGGAGGGCAGAGAGTTGAGGAAAGTCAGTGTGTTTTTACAGGTATATTTAAGTCCATGACATGCAGGTGACCCAGAGTTCGGTCTTCTCTTGGAACCAGAATTCCAAAGAACAGGAAGGAACCTTCAGCTGGTTTTGATCCCCCTGTAGGATCAGGCACCCCTCCCTCTGAGCCACACCAAAGCAAGAATAAGAGGGGCCTGTCTCCCCATATGATAAACACAGGGTGGTGTGCCTATGTGCATGTCAGTGTATGTTAGCGTATGTGAGTGGGTGTGTGTCTATGTATGTGTGTGCCTATGTGCATGTCTGTGTATGTTAGCGTATGTGAGTGGGTGTGTGTCTATGTATGTGTGTCCCTGTCTGCATGTCTGTGTGTGTGTCCATGCCTGTGTGAGTGTGGGTGTGTGTCTATGTATGTGTGTGCCTGTCTGCATGTCTGTGTGTGTGTACATGCCTGTGTGAGTGTGGGTGTGTGTCTATGTATGTGTGTGCCTGTCTGCATGTCTGTGTGTGTGTACATGCCTGTGTGAGTGTGAGTGTGTGTGTGTGGAAGTGTGTGTGTGGTGAGTGAGTGTGTGTGTGTGTGTGTGCCTGTGTGAGTGAGTGAGTGTGTGTGTGTGTATGTGGAAGTGAGTGTGTGTGGGTGAGTGAGTGTGTGTGTGTGTGTGTGTGTGAGTGAGTGTGTGTATGTGTGTGTGTGTGTGTGTGTGTGTGTGTGTGTGTGTGTGTGTGTGTGTGTGTACATGCCTGTGTGAGTGTGAGTGTGTGTGTGTATGTGTGTGTGTGTGTGTGTGGGTGTGTGAGTGTTTGTGTGTGTATGTGAGTGAGTGAGTGTGTGTATGTGGAAGTGAGTGTGTGTGTGTGTGTGTGTGTGTGAGTGTGTGTGTGTATGTGTGTGTGTGTGTGTGTGTGTGAGTGTGTGTGTGTGTGTGTGTGTGTGTGTGTGTGTGTGTGTGTGTGTGTGTGTGTGCGGGAGGCATAGCTAATTTGCTGAATCGGTGCACTGTCTCATCGCTATCAGATGTGACAGTGCAGCTGTTTAGACGCAGTCGCTGCCTGTCAGAATGAGACAGTGTGAGACACAGGCCCCCTGGTGAATACACAGCCAAGTGTCAGCCCACAGTTCCCCCGTGACTCTAGACAGGTACTTCAGAGAGACACACCACTGCTCCTTAAAGGGTGGGAGGGGGGTGGGGTCTGTGGGGAGGGCGTCTGTGACCTCCACGTCCCATCAAAAAATGACTACTGAATGTGATGTCAATGTATGCTAATACTGTAAGACTGAACAAGGACCATATATACAGGACATAATGTAATAACTGGTAATTCACCAGTCCACAAGTTGAAAATTCTTAATCAATCTCCATCCCAAACTTTCTGAATGTATGTCAACACATAGTTGTGTTAGAGTAATCACAATAAACTATGTGGAGCCAAGTCCTAGTTTTTTAACAACACAAAGGAGTTTATGTTGCACACTGGAATTAAAGAGACACAAAGCATGAGACATTCTTCCCAGGCTGTGATACCAGATCTGGCCCACTGCAGAACCCGATACGCCCCAGCGATGACGTCACCGTCGGGTCAAATCAGGCCAGCAGCGTGCGTGTCATCTCCAGTCAAAAAAAAAAAAAAAAAAAACCCAGCCAAAAGTGTTGTGTTTAAAAAAAAAAAAGTTTTATTTTTCAGCCTTGAGGACTTGTGAGTGAATTGTGACATGGCATTGAGTGGTCTCTTGAAAGCAGCGAGTGGGAGGAGGAGAGCATGAGTCATTACCTAGGGCTCGGAGGCGAGGCTGCCAGTGGAGGCACAGGTGTGCCACCTTACCTCACACTCCACATCCCTCCATCCACTGGGCCCACAGGCTGCCACTCTCCGCAGGTTCCCATCATCCCCCATTCCATGTGGAACTTTACTCATACTCTTCAGAGTACATTTTACAATCATCATTTCATCATACGGTTTGTGCCGCGGTACGCACATAAATCGCTGCCCATGACAGTGGTGATCACTGGCATTCCATATATTAATAATAATCACCATTGTATGATGTATTTTTGGTTTCAAGTGTTCCCTAGGAGACAGTCCTGGACAATGGCTGTGCTGTAGAGCCATAAAACCACAAAAATACATGTCAAATGGCAGCTCGTTAGTGTGGCATAAAGGAACAATTATTTAAGTTATTCCTCTTAGACCATTTTTATTTTTTTACCTATATGTTATACTAATTGATTTCAGGTTATACTAATTGCCTTAATAAACTGACCTCTGTCTTACAAATCTTAAAACAATACCAATGTACAATTTTTAACGTTGTATGCGTATAGGAATTATACAAGCTAAGATGAGTAAAAAGATATTTTTTCACCATGGATTGAAGTTTGTGGCAGATGGAAATCTCTTTGCCATCTTGTAAAAAAAGTAATGAAATATCGCTCAGCCCCTGACATCAGCATGGTGGGCGTAAGTGCTCTGTACAGCCGGGACACGTGTGTGCATGTGTTCCCGGGAGCCCGTTTTACACCGGGGCACTCTGAATTCACAGCAGTTAGAATTTTAAATTCAGGTGCTCCAAATTCACAGCGGGTAGAACCCACTTTAAATTCAGGCACTCCGAATTCACAGCAGGTGAAAGCACAGCACTTGTTTGAAATCCCTGCCTTTCTGCTGCCATGAAAAGTAAGGATGATCTGTCTTCCTCAGACCTGGGACTTGCTGAGTCAATATCCAGAGATGCCATAGAGTACATATAATATCCTCTGAGTGATACATATGTGCTTGTCCAAGATGATGACGAAGTTAGTCTCAAACTACCCCTCCACTGTATATCTGCATCAGATGGTCAAAGGCAGGACAACCTCTCCGAGGGAAAAATTATTCTAAGTTCTGCAATGACTTTGGGAAATTAATTTTTTTTCCAGATTCTGCTTTGTCAAGAGCCAGAAGGCCAGAGTTTCAGCACAGCTTTGAACAGTAAACCTGTGCGTAATCAAAAAAAAAAAAACCGGAATGCCAAACAGACTGGCGAAAAGTAAACAAGAGGAACTTAACGTATAAGCACATTTTTCTAGAGTGTCTGTCTCCTGTGATGTATTAGGTTGTTATTGGACTTGCCTGCTGTGATATCATGTTCAATAAGCACAGCTTCATTTTAAATTCTGCAGACTCTAATGGTGTGTTATCTGTGAACTCATCAGGAGGAACTTCTGGCATCAAACTGTGAATCATCGCACAGTCGGGATGAACCGGGACGCCGCCTGTCACCCTGTTTGTTCCTCCTCCGTGCTGTTAGCCAGAGGCAGCCGTAAACCCAAACAATTGTGCAGAGGCAGGGGGAGGGATGCGGAAGGAAGCCGGGGACTCCTCCACTCCTCCACCCACCCCCGTAGCTTCGTTTGTGCTGCCGTCACGACACGCACAGGTGTGCTGTTCAAAGCTGCAGTAAATGCACAGGTGTGCTGTTCAAAGCTGTGCTAAATGCAGGGCGACGCAGATGCAGCCTCTGTTCTGTAGAAATTCCTCTGCCGTCTGCCCCAAGGGCACGGAGGAAGAGGAGGACGAAGGTCTCAATTTGCCCGAAGAACTCTCTTTGCAACAGTTCTGCTGCAAGAATCTTAATTCATGCCGTGCCCCTGGCTCCCTCTCTGTCTCTCTCTTTCACTCTCCCTTTATCTCCATTTTCAATTTTCATTTTCGGTAGCTGCATACTGTGCCCAATTTTAACAGAACCTTTCTGCTCCAAGGAGGATTTATAATTTTAGGGGGTCAGGTACATTCAGTAAGTTCTTCGGCTGTATTCTCTGTAATTTCGGAAGGTAATGTCAAATTGTTTTGTATTTACTGAATTCATTGACGAAGTGCAGCTCTGTCTCAATCTGTTGTTGATTGCGGTGTCAGCTCAGTCTTCTCCTTTGTGGGCAGCCAAGTCTACCACTGTAGGCTGAGCTTGTGGTTTTAACTGTGTTTTTAAAAAGCGACTTTAAAGTCGACAACATTTGTGCAGCAAATGTTCTCGAGGAATAAGTTTCAATATCCAAGGGCCTGAGAGAGGGAAACCTTTGCTTCAGGGATTGTGAATAGGATGGTAAGGACTCAGTAATTCACTGATGTACTCCAAGGTTTGGCCACATGTTCTATTTCAGCTCTCTTTCACTCTCTCTCTCTCTCCCCTTGCTCACACTCTTCCCCATCCCACTCACCCACTAAGAAACTGCCAATCATTTCGCGCGGAGGCACACAAAACTATTCATTTTTGGAGAGGTACATCAGAGCAGAGCTTCAGGACCACCCCTGGCCCTTTTCCCTCAAACAACAGAAACAACATTAGCTTTTCTTTCCTCCTTGTAACAGAAAAAAAAAATAATTCTCTTTTCTTCCCCCGTGTCATATGCACGCTCACGCCTGGCTTGGTTTTCTACTCTAATACTCTATGCTACCACACTTATGCTTATTGATTCTCTGACATTGATACCACCATGTCCTCTCCTGCCAAATACCTCTGCATAAACGCTGCCTCGGCCAGTGCCACTGGCTCTTGGACCCCCTCTCGCATAATTACAGGCTTGCTTTGAAAAATGAACAGAGAAGAAGAAAAGACACAGATATATTATTTCATTCTTTTGCTGATCTTCCAGTATTCATCGTGAAAGGGAAATATTTGGGGGTTTTGAGGTTTTGTGTGTGTGTGCTATTTTCTCTGTCACACAAATTTTTTTTTTCTTTTTCCCTCATCGTCTTTTTTCATATCGAACCTTCTGTTCATGCACATCAGGTTTTTATTATTTTTAATCTCTTTTTTGCTCCGTCTCATGCAGCTCCTGCATTCCTCTCCTGCTTATTGCTCCCTGTCCATGCTGAGGATCACATTAGTGCAGGTGTATTGACAGGAACACCTGTGGGGGCTTTCAGGGGCTTTCAAGAGGAATTTCACTCTCATATGAAGCACCGTTCGTTAGTGATGGCAGCCGGTGGCTGAAGCACCACTAGTTCTCATGCGAAAATCTGTTTTATCCATATTGGGTAAAAAAAACAAAAACAACGCAGATTCTGAGACAGAATTGTATGAAGTACCCC
Source organism: Albula goreensis (assembly GCA_022829145.1). NCBI lineage: Eukaryota > Metazoa > Chordata > Actinopteri > Albuliformes > Albulidae > Albula > Albula goreensis. The sequence goes on from CM040751.1 coordinate 36,412,221, forward strand.
TGCATTATGACAGTAATCAGTCAGAAGAGCTGAACTAGCTGAGACCAGAAATGGCCTTGAGCTTTAACTGCACCATTAGAGTGAAATCCACTCTCTTTATACCAAGGCAGTTTCTTACGATGAAATATTTGCTTCCGGTCAGACAGTACAGGCCACATACAGTATGATTGAGAATGTGCGCTGTAAAAGATTTGGATCACACCATAAAAGGTCTTAGATTTGTTACAGCTTCATAAAACCGAGGGGAGAAAATGAACCATTAAGCACTCGGACAATAATGTTAAATTAGTTCCGATTGGATTTGTCGTGCTAACTCATGCTGGTAAACTGACCTTCATTTACCCTGGGAAAGAGCCGTAAAGCTGGGCCATTGTGCCCTAAAGTCCAGCTCCAGTCATATAAAAAACCTCTAAAAACCAATCCTGGGAATCATGGCTGTTTTACCTCCCCGGTCCTGCAGTCTCCACTCCCAGCTCTAAGGCAGTGCACTGATGTAGGCAGTCACTACCATACTTGTCAAACCCGCCACCCCCGTGCCCCTCCACCCATTTTTACAGAGAAAGTCCTGCTTTTCAAGCCCATCGTGCCATCTGGATGTCTCCCATGGACTCGTTTCTCCTGTATTTTTATCTAGAACCAATGCTGAAAGTCCACCTAACAGACATTTATCTACAAACAAGCATGCAAAGTTTTAGAGACTGAAGGCGTTCAACACACTGAGGAAACTGCCCCTAAGCGCTGGTCCAGAGGTAGCTTTTGATTTTCACTTTCTGCTGTTTAAAGTTGTGATTTGCATTTAAGGAACTGCTCCAAGACCAGCACCAACGTGCATCTACTGTTACTTAGTGTTAGCTGTGCTACCACATTTTTACACAGATATAGTCAGGGGGGGATAAGGAGGTATACTGGAAAGTTGAGGGGCATGACCCAAGCCCTGCCCCTGTTTTACAGCTAGGCATTTAGCAGACGCGCTCTTCCAATCTTTTTTTCCCCCAAGTCTGAGTGTCGGCAAGTATGATAACAATCTTTTCCAGACAGCCTGAAGTTTGCACTTCAGCCCGGCCGCTGAGAGCTGAGAGTACGAGGTAAGAGTGCGAAAGCTCAGCGCCGTCCCCATCTAATCATCCACTGTGGCTATCAGTGGTTTGCAGTTCATGAGCAAACAGGCCTTTTTAAACCACTTGTTCCAGTGCACTGGATGTACTAACTCTCCCACATTATGCACGATGTGCTCCTTCGAGTGTGCAAGCACGCAATGGAGAGCACAAGATCGCTCAGCAAAACCAGATTTTGGCCCTTAATAGGTTCCCACAACATTCTTTATGTTTTTGGAAATGTTGCCTTGACACACTATCTGTCCGGTTGTATTATTGCTCCTCACTACATTTGCATTCCCTTACTTCCCTTACTGTTTCAGCAACAGTCACAAACCACCGCTTTTTCACTTCATTAGGTTGTTTGAATACTATTACAATATCCTGGAGAATATTGTATTCCAATAAACATTTTTAATTTGAAATCATCATGAAGCATTCACCTCAGGTCGTTGTGACAACGGTAACAAAGCCCTTGATTTCAGTTTCAGGACATTGCTGTTTTTGTTATTGTTATGTTGCTATGCTGTTGAGAGCCTACTCTTCTCCTCATTACACTCCAATCATCGAACAGTACCTGACACACTGCAGAATCAGAATCGGAATAGCACACAATGCAAGAAAACTGCTTGGGAGAGCTATGATAGCGACAGCAGAATCTCTGCTCATCTCCAGCCACAAACCGAAAACAGACTCTCTGTTTAAATTGCATCTTGACCCAGCTAACCCAGAGCTCTGAACATTTGTTTCATCTACCTCTCACGATACACTCAAAGTAATGTACCTTGTGTACCTTCCCCTGGCACTGGCTAGAGCACCTACAGACATGCTGTAGATAGATGCACTATCATTTATGGTTGACTGTGGCACTGAAAACGTGGTATCTTCTCTTCTCGGGGTGCTAACCTGATAAATGCACCTTTGTACGTCACTGTGGATCAGGGTGTCTGCTAAGAGCCCAGAATGTAAATGAGTGGAACTGAGACCCTGTGAACTTTGCGAACTCGAACAGTGATCCTTGTACTGTACAGTGTCTTGCTTTAAAGATAGCAGCGTGCATTTTATCACTTATGTAACATGCTGGTATTTGATATGAGCTGGTTTTAATTTTGTATGTGTCTTTGGACTCCTGAAGCGTGATGAGGAACAAACTCGTACTCACAGAATATACCGCAAAGAATGATAATAAGCTAACTGAGCCAGAATGGAAATGGGAGTTCAGTGAAGTGGCTCTTTGTACCGTAGTTTGTACATCATGCTTTAAAACATTGCAATGCACATTTTATTACTTGCATAACATGTAAGCGGTCCATACGAGCAGGTTGTGATTTGTAAGTGTCTTTGTTCATCGTCATACTTGCAGTCGTATTCACATCACACTGTGAACAGCACAGAATGTAATTCAGATGGTCAACAGAGCGCTTCCAAGCTGAGCAAGAATGGACTCAACAAATCACCAGGTAAATGAACTGGATCTTTGTACTGAACTAAAGCAAAGTGTTTCAGGTCAGTTAAGTAAGTCAAATGCCCATCACGAGTTGCCGCTATCCATTTCAGTGTGTGAAATGCAACCTCACTCATTAACGACAAATGCTGAAAGAAAAGAGGATGAACACAGATGACCTCCAACAGGTCAGACCTCTTCCCTCTTTACACATTTTTATTTTCTTTCTAAACATTATTTGGGGCTTACAATGAATGTCCCCTGCCTAAACAGTGATGTGCCCCTACTGGCAATAAAGTGTACTGCAGTGTATTGTAAATACACTGTAATACATGTTTACAATATATTTAGCATATGCCACAGTGTATTATTTGCTCATAAGGGGCTGTGAGCATCAGATGGAATCCTGGTTGTGCTACTGCAACTTGTGTGTCAAACAGAATGGTGCCACCAGAGGAAGGCGGGTTTTCAGACAACATGATATCTCCACCTTAGTGCTCAATTGTGCCTCCTCTAGTCTGCCAGGCCGATATACCTGGACTGTGCCAGCTGGCATATAGTCCACAGTCCCCAGGCACCGTTACTACCCAGTTCAGCCGGTAGATCGCAAAGTGAGAATAAGAGGTGGCTGGTAGGACACGTTGGAGGGGTAACGATCAGCCGTTCCAAATCAGCAGAGGGCATTACGGGAGTGAGGCTCATTGGCTCTACAACTTCACTACTTACATCTGCAAGGTTTAAACTGGGGGGGGTTATATCTCTTGGCATCACTGGCAGTGTTAAGGATTCACATGCACTGCACCTCAGAACTCTGCCAATTAATTAACAGATCTTTTACACCCACAACGTAGACTTGTGATTGTCAGTCTACAATAAACGCCAGAACCAAAGCATTTTTCACAGTCGTACAGAAGGTCGTTTATGAGCAATTTCATTCAGAAAAAAAGGTAATGTTCATTGTGTATTTTTATTCTTGGTATAAATGACAGTTCAACAACCTGTTTGAAATGTTCTGTTTTATTTAAATATTTTCCTCAGGTTTTACTTTGGTATTCTCTTAACCAATTGATACACTCTTTGATAAAGTTTGATGAAGACGATTTCTTCAAAGATTATTGATATATTGATAAGACTCTAAATGAGAGGAACCTCCTGTCTGGATCTGAATGAACATAAATAACGCTAATCTCATGGATAATAGCATTATAATAACAATGATAATAACACACTTGGCAAATCCATCTGATTCAGAGCAGGAAAAATGAACCCACTAACAATAACTGCATTAATCAAAAACAATGTATTCAGATATGTAACACATGACTCCCATATGGATAGCATGTCCGTCTACACTGTCAGGGAAATGTGTGAGACCGCTTGCATAAGCCTTTTCTGACGTGACAGCTCTAGACACATCTTACCATAGAATACATAAACCCAGAGAGGAGGTCAGCTAAATATGGTTCACCATGTAGTTGTAGGAAAGAGTCATTTTACAGATAAATAATATTTCAATATATAATATAAATATTTTTGGTACATCTACACTCCTAGAAAAAAGGGTTCTTTCTAGTACCCTTTTAGGGTTCTTTGCTCCCTTAACCACCCTGGGGGAACCATGACAGAACCTTTGTCGGTGCTTGCATCTGTAAAGGGTTCCGTGTAGACCCCCAGCATAGAACCCTTATAGATATAAGTGTCTTAAAAGAACCTTTCAGGGTTCCTCCAGTGGGGAAAATGAAGAACTGCACTGAATATCATTCCACTCTGTGTAAAATTCCATTTAATGTGTGCCTACATTTGTCAAACTTTTCAGTGTCAGACAGTGATTCCATTTTTCATAAAACAGTGCTTGACAACTTTAAAATGTGACGGGCCAGGCCTTTTCATGACTTGATCAGCTAATCCCTGGACTATTTTTTTAATTTCACTTTCCTTGGAGATAGAAAGACTTTTTGTAGTTGGTAAATGAGGACATGTGGTTGTAACACATAGTAAATCGAATTCTATTTTTCCTTTGCTCCGATGATATTTTATGTTCTGGCTGACTGCACTTTGCTAACGGGTTGCACTTTTCTTCAGGCGTTTGTGAAAAACGTCCAGAGATCTGTCTAATAACCCAGCTGTCTGGACTACAACAGAAAATCCATAGACGGCACTGCGGGAAGAATAAGACCGGGACAGAACCTTTAACTTGCCCAATACGAAGAACATCAGATCATCGGATTTACTAAAGAGAGTCATTTGTTCACTTGCACCGCACAAGAGCATGCTGATAATCTCTGCTTCTCTGATGAATTCCAAGCTGCTCTGCACGTCAGGAGGGTCCATCCCGTATGGAGAGCACCACTCAATATCTGTGCAAAACAAACGGCACCTGGACAGCCGAACGTGCAAAGCAAGAGCACCGTGAACCGGATAAACAACAGCTTGCTGACATGCGGCATGAATAATACACACGGGGCTTTGCATGCGCTTCAGGTTTCTGCAGACCATCTCTGTTGACATCTGGCTGCTGTCCTGTCCCTACCTACACCCTTCCCCTGCAGCCCCCCAGCTAAACACCAGCAGCTGCTTCCCACATACCCTGCTGTAATTAATGAAATACTATCATAGTGCATGCCCCCTTCCCACCCAAAACAGTAACTTTCAACTTCTAACTTCTGTCCAGTTAGTAAAGACCTTGGGGCTAAAGCTCTTTTTTTCTTCATCATACTTACTTTTGAAAACTAAGATAAGGCATTCATGAGTTGTAGCATTCCAATAAGGTTACTGTTGTGCTATCCAAGAAATGAAGTGCATCTGTCCGGGACCGTTCAGCCATTTCACGGATTTAATTTCTCCCCACCACCACATAAGACTTCAAAGTGTATTATGTGGCTGTAATACTACAATAATGTGTGCATTGCGATATGAGCCAACAATGGACCTTTATGGTTCATAAAAGGAAAAATAAAGTTAATGAAACAGATCTAGACATCAGCCCTCAGAGGCCGACGCTAAAGGATAAGATATCTGAAAATATGATAGTGCCAGAGATTACATAGACTGTTCTCTAATCTCTACACTTTTCCTGATTGGCCAGAGAATGCATAGGTTAAAGCAGAAGGTTAAAGGAACTTGGCACGTGAAAATGGGTTGAATTTGAATGACAGTGTCATGAGCCCGGCTTACGTCACTGAATTGAGGAGCAGCCCAGGTATATTTCCATAATATTCAGATATTTCAGGGATATTTCAGGGATTTCAGATACATAATCCCTTCCTGTCCTCAAAAGAAAGCACTTTTACACTGAATGCTGGCTGACATTCATTTCCACGACGGAAGAATATTTTTTGCAATGGATAAAGAAATGTATTTGCTAGGAAAAAAAGTAAGCTGGTATGAGACATGATGTGATGGAAAAAAAGCCCCGTCTTTGGAAAATGTTCTAATGAGTATAATCACTCATTACCATAGTTAGGTATGAACGTTACGAGTCGGTGCAATGCGTCTTTGCCGTTTAAGCACCGAAGATCATATCCACACGACTAAGCGCCAGCCATACGCTACAGGACAACACCAGTTGTTCTTGCCAGTTTGGAACAGATGTGGCTGCGATTTATTTCTTCCAGTTGGGATTCCTTTGCCAGGGACTCTTCTGAGGTATAAATTTGAGCCCATTTCTGGTTCCAACGCCCGAGAAAAAGATTTCAGTGAAATTAATAACTATTTTGGTATGAAAAAAGAAAGTCTAAATCTACATTATAAATTCTCCGGATATACGGACGCAGTTTCCAAAACCAGATTTAATAATCTCCTGCATCTACTGCACGGTCTTCCCTGACTCATTGTGTACAGTTAGCAGACTTTAAAAGTCTAAGGAACTCTTGTTTATCCAACGCCCGGCAATTAGATTGTTTGTAACTTGAATACCTCCTGCACGTGTCATGAAAAGAATTATCAAGCCTGTGCCAAAACAGCATACCCTTTGCACGGTTTACTTGCCATTAAATGTTACTGCCCGTATACAGACTCACCGATTCATACCTAACAAAACTAACCCCACAATTGTTACGTTATTACATCAGATCAGACGACTGTTGCAGCAGAACAGTTCACTCTGGGTTCGTGAACTTAAAACAATCCTACATCATATTTTAAGAACTGTAAATGGTACCGTTTGGAGAAGCAGCGTCGAGTTCATATTTTCGTAAAACATTGAAACCTGGGTCATTTCACTCGCTGATGAAATATCTGGAACTACTGAGAGTACCCTGGGCATGATTTTGATTAGATATATTTTTAGGGAGTTACAGTCATGTCCTTTGCTTTTATGAACTTAGACCTTTAACAACGCATCAGAGCTTTCATCCCTAATACAGCACCATCATTACGCACAACGATCCTGCTGTTGTTCTGAGAAGCTGGAAATAACCAGCAAAATGAGTACAACAAAGCAGACAGGAGAAGATCACCAGTTTACAGTTTCTTATTCGTATACACGGTTACACACATTCATCTCGAGTCCAAATGCATCGATGCTTCGGAGTTTTAAGGTAAGACATAGTAAGTAAATGCATGACAAAAAAATACAGCGTCTTTCAAACATGACAGAGAATGCACTTACTTGGACCATGGCAAAGTTGACTTCCAGAAATGTAACGCTCTCTCCCTAATTGCTTTCCTTTGCAGGGAGGGCATTTCGCGCGTCTGAAACGCTAGTGCAGCTGAAGAATGTGTACGGTCTCTCAAGTCGCTTCGGGAACTCTGCGCCAAGTGACTTCTCTATCCGTTCCACGCTACAGCCAGTCTCTCCGATGTGTTCTCGCAGCATCAGCTTTCTCCGGTTGGAACTCCCCCTGCTGTCGACTGATTGGTCCAATGTGTGGACAAATATGTGTCTTCAGCGCGAGAGCTTACAGGGGGATGAATGGAGAACAAAAGGCGAGAGCTCTTTGTCCTCAGGTGCGTGAACCTGAAGCACGGTTATTGCTATTTCGGCGAGGCACATCGTATGGGAGGCTAAATGTCATGTAATAGCACATTTTCAAAATAAAACAATTTTCATCGCTTAACCCTGAGCATTTCATAAAAGAAATGTATATGCGTGCATATGGTCATGTCTGAATGTGCGATACAGGCGCAAACCTGACACACCTGTTAGTGAACATTTTCATTGTCTTGGATTGAGAGTGTGATTGATTGACGTCTCAAATGAATGTGATGACAGTATTTTGCGGGATAATCAAATTGCATCAATTGCAAGGTCGGTTTGTAACTTAGTCAATTAAATATAATTGCTAGAACAGAGAGACCGACAGCGCAGCTGATGAAAAGGAAATCTGAATTTCACATATACAGTTGGAGCTGTAGACACGCATCACGCTGAAGATGTTTTTTCTCCTACGGGCATTCACTTACAAAACTCCCTTCTCTCTTTCTTTGCTATTCAAAGGATTAACAAACCCCTTGACAGACCTTGTACTAGAGTCACTCCTCAGAAAAATGTTTTCGTATCAAAGGATGAGTTCTTCTTCACAGTAGGAGTCAGCTATTGATTGCTAATGATATTTTTCATGAATGTAATATATGTTTGAACTGTACTTTTTATACTTTAAACAATGTTTAAATACCTTAGTTAAAGGTTAGCATCGAGGGAGAGGAGAACTGTGCAGAAAGGTTTGGGAAGATGTTCATTGCTACCCCCTTAGCATTGATTTCAGTATTCAGGGTGCAAATCCATGAAGAATGGCTGAAAATGCCTTTGGTTGTGTGACAGTTTTATGTGCTTATTCATCACAATAGTCACCATTAAGGACATACTCTTATTTGCACAAGCCCCTACCATTCCAGCATTAGATAAACTTAGCATGAAACCCTTGCATTATTTTGGTTATGCTTTGTGCAGCTTTGGTTGTTTCTGAATAAGGGAAGCTTGTTCTTGATTAGAGCGTGTTTAATCTGATGTCTATAGAGCTCCTGTGCTGGACGAAACAAGATGCTGAGACGCTGTGTGTTTCCCTGGCCCACAAAGGTGTCCTTTGTGTCCCAAACACCAAGGTAAAACGAGAGGCTTTGGTCCTGTCTGAGGACAGACTGGCATTGCCGCAATTTGTGAGGCGAAGTAAATGACAGTCTGTGTGTGTGTGTGTGTGTGTGTGTGTGTGTGTGTGTGTGTGTGTGTGTGTGTGTGTGTGTGTGTGTGTGTGTGTGTGTGTTTGTGTGTGTTGGGGGGTAGAAGGTGGCCCAGGCCTGTTGAAAATGAGGAGAGGGGCAGAGGTCCCTTGTAATACCAGAAACACATGGCTGTGTTCAGGACTCAGGACAGTCACAGTAACCCTAAGATCTGTGTAACGATGGTGCTTATGGACACGCTCCAAAAAGCTGTAATACCCATCATGAATTTGAGTCACACATTTTATACAAACATATTATTATTATTATTATTATTATTATTAATATTATTCATGTTAATCAGTACTGAATGTATCATCTGCCAGCCCACAGTTCAGAGATTTCCCTTCCATGTTTGAGAGGAAACACTGAGAATATGGGGGTGAGCGTGCAGTTTTATGGCAGAGGAGAGGGAAACGGGGGGCCCGTCTGAGGCTCCTGCAGGAACCCCTGTGCCCATGCCAGGCTGTGGCAAGCTCGACCGCAGGGCTGCCAGCCAACGCGTTACCATCTGCTGCTAGATTTCAGGGAGCTATCCTTCACCTTCCTCACTCTGTCTCAGATGGCTCTCACCCACAATGCATTGCAGTCTGACGCTCTGCACCCAGCAGCACTGGACAAGTGGCTGCCTTATATTTAGGCTGAAATCATATGTTGCAACAGTCAAACACATCATGAATTATGGATATTTTGGACATATAAACATATATGCCATTTGCTCTGTTTTCTTGCTCACGCTTGCGTTGAGTTCATGCTGTAGGGGATACACAGATGCTCTGTTGGTTCAGAGTGAAGCAAAAATGGAATATGGTGGTGTTTCATGGTCTCAGAAGTAACTCAGGAAAAACTTTTAATGCAATGAAACCAAGTCTGTTATACCAGAGTATTTGATATGCTGTAATTATGAGAAAAAAATGTTTCCTGAATATGCCAGGAGGCATCCAGAAACAGACAATATTGCAGTGATAATATCATACATTAATTGTCCCAAAACAGCTAATTACAGGCTCCTAGTTCTACAGCTGTATACATGGTTAGAACCCCCAGGCAAGAACTGAACTTAGCTGTCTGTACGAGAATGGACTTCCTCTGGACCTTTGTGCTGTTGACTATATTTGTGTAGAACTTCTGTGAACCGTAAGCAGGTCTGTTCTATTAGACAGCGGATGATACACAATGCAGATAAGCTAGATTTCAATAATCAAATGTATTTTTAGCATGTGTAACTTCAACAAGGGGAAGTAAATTCCTTGGGAGGAAGCTAATTGGGCAGTGTGTCAGCTTCCTCATTTTGTCAGTATACAGTCACACCATTATGACATCATCGACCTATTACAGAATTACTATTGGCTGTCTTATGACATATGTCAGTAAATTGCACCTTGCTGTGGACAACTGCAATGGCATGGCCAAAATAGAGTATGACAGAGTAACGGTGCTCTTATACTCATCTTGGTGTTCATGTCTGCACGCTGTTACCCATCATTCAGTCTTAGGCTGAGATGTTAAACTGAGATCTTTTCCCCTTTTTGAAAGAGCAGTAAAATCTTAAGTACAAATGGCAGATAAGGCAGCGCTGGCTGGACCTTCGGCCTCCTGCTCTAAATCACATTTGCGTTGTAAATACATGGCAGTGCGAGGGGCCAGGCCGGTATCTTGAGATCTTCTTTGCGTAATTACATGCTCACTTTTCCTCAGTGCTCTTTGTACCGTAAGGCTGTAGGAGGGTGCTGTCCAGGACCTGTTCTGGAAGGGGAAAAAAAGATTTTGTTCAGTAGCTTCATTTCAGTCGATCTGTGTGTCGATCACTCCCACTAAATCCAACAGGAGCTTGCCCAGCAAAACCCTTGTGTATCCACAAAGTGTCACAGCTCAAGTTTGCGACCAATAACTGATTTTTCTGAGGTGCCTAGCAAGCTTACTTTGATGGATTAACCTGCAAATCAGTTTTCAGTTTTTTTTATAACTTACTTTGCAGTTCACTGGAATTAAGCACACCGTGGACTGACCCACACGCAAAAAATTGCATTAATTCAATAAACTTTTCATTTGGCGGCACCTTAATAACACTTTTGATCTTTCACAAACTTCACTTTTCTCTGTTTAGACAGATTTTTTTTTTACCCAAGTTTTTCTTCTGTGTTTTTGAATCACTGAAGGGCGGGGGGTTTCTCAGCTCTCTGGAGTCCCAGACTGTGAGGAGGCACCAGGATCCAGCATTTTACAAATTCTCTACAATCCTAACATAATTGTACCCAGAGAAACTGCCCTCCCACTCATATACACACACCGTCACCACCTCCACCCGCACTTGAAAAAGCAAACCACCGGAGTCTTTCTGCTCACGCTTTCTGTCGCTCTCCAGTTCAAAGCCAGCCTTTTTTCTGGAGCATCATGGAGGCAGTTGATTTTCCTCTGTTTTATGCTGAAATCTAAGCAGTTCAGACGTGGAAAGGTCAAACCCAACACCTTGGCTGAGAGGGAGGTTTAATCGTCATTGAAGAAGTCAGATATTTTAATATTCATCACTGCGTGCCATTTACTTTGAGGTTTCTAAAACACATTTTCAAAAACTCTCATTTTGTACCATTCATTAAGATGTCTCTTATGTGCTGCAGTAGTTATATTTTGCTATAGTTGATATTTTAATTAAGTTATTTTGGAACTGCAGAGATAGTGAGCTATTGTTTCAGTTCTCTGCAGGGATTGAACAATTGCTTGGGAAAAAAACAGTGCTTGCAGTATTTGAAAAGGAAATTACAAAGGCAACATCACTGGAAAATGCAAAAGTCTTGCGGAGAGGGACGATGGTCCCAACTTTCAGCAGTAAAACAGATTACAGATATCCATCTTGGGCCGCCTGATCGGCATTGTAGGGCTTTTTGGCTGCCGTTGTTTGTTTTGACTGAGACTCGGCCCCTGTTTCCAGATCGCCCCCCCCCCCCTGAGGCCAGAGTGACCCCTGACCCTCAGCAATGGCAGTCACTCTGATCTCACATCCGTCTGGACCCTGGGGAGGGAGTTTGGAAGTGCCCAGCAGGACCATACCACATGGAGGGGGGGGGAAGAGGAGGTGAACTCAGAGCCACCCCCCCACCACAACCACCTCCAGAATAATGAGACTTTGTGCAGTTGTGTTTCCTTCAAACCACTCACCCCCACCCCCCACCCCCACCCCCAAAAAAACACCCCCCCTTTACCGCCATCTGTTTACCATATCCCCCAACCCCCCCAAAGAAATGAAAAAGTCAGGAGCTATTTTTGAAGGGGGTATTTCCTCTCCCTCTTATTTCCATTCTCTTCACTCCATATTTCTCTCCCTCTCTCCATCTTACTCAGTTCCTTCTGCAGATGTACAGGCTGTGAGCCCTAATTAGGCTTGTTTTTGGCAGTCTGAAGGTTTCCTCAAGCCGATCTTATCCATGTACTGGTATTTCCCTTTATGTATATGGATGTGCCTTTGTGTTTCCTGTTTAGTTTAATATCAGAATAACGGCACAGGATATGCAAAGCAAATAAAATAAAAAAATGTAATTATGTCATGTGTATTGTTATGTGGGCTAAGGGAGACCCAAATGTGCTCACGTATATACCTGCAAATCATTTTAAAACTAATAGTATGATTTTAATACTGTGTATGATTTTAATACGCTTAACTGCGGTGTGTGGTTTGGGGTGTTTGTGTTTTGTCTAAATTTGTCTATACCAACACTCCTATTTGCCAATTAGCTTACAGGCATTCTCTGTGATGCAATGGATCTATTTATGTCAATGTGTTTTCCCATTTTAAATGTCACGAGATGTTATTTGCCTCCCTCACATATAACACATTTTATGAGAGATGCACAAAACACTATTTCAGCCCCACATCCACAAGAAACAATAAAGTGTCTCAGCATGTATTGCCCAGGAGGAAGAAAGAAAAACACAATAAGAAGAATCATAATTAAGAAAAAAAAAACAAGTCGCTGAAATTTTTCCATGCAATCGCAAAAAATGTGACAAGCTGCTTTTAGGTTTATTCCATTCATTTACCTCCTGGGAGGAAACTCTGGCTAGGAACGGCCAGATATTGGCTGTTTACTCTCTTCTGCCAGGCTTCAGCTTCTGGAAGCAGAGAAAATTGGTTTGGTATGTTGTAAGTAGGCACGGCCCGAAACAGTATTTATGGCAGCAATTAGCTGAGAGAGAAAGCCCTGCAGCCCCTCAGCTCTGCTTAAAGACAGCGATATTCAACCAGAATAAACCCATTGGGCGTAAAACAAAACTGACTGTAATTATGTCGTAAATACAGAACACCAAGGCTCTTTTGCTCATTGGCGTCAGATCTATGTTTAAATATATAAATCTGAATTAATTGTGAGTAGTTGGATGGCCCAGGTGCGATTTAAAAAAATACTTTAACCAGAGGCAACATTTTAACTGCCCTGTGTCCTTAAATATTTGCAGTGCATATGATATTAATTAGGCCGACGAAATTAGCAAGCTAAAGAATGTTACAGCTGGACCACAACAAAAAGCAAAGAGCTCTTTTTAAAAAAAGGAATGTTAAGGAACATGTTTGGAAAGAATGGGCTGAATGAAAGTCATTACAAAGCAAACTTCAGTTATATGCATCTTAACATTAAGAAAGCGTTATTAAAAACAGAGATGTTCATGCACAATTATCTATGAGGCCTGCAATACGCCTTTAGCAGCTTACCCTTATCATACTGCTGGAGAGATAATTACTCCATTTGGGAGATTTGAGAAGCAGCAAGGTTTGAAATACATATACGAAAGAGTATTTAATTTAGTACCATATAAAATATTGTAGAATGTCATATGTGGATTTGCAGAAAATCTGATGTATAATTTTCTGAAATTTCATTTAAGTCCTCAGTATCCCAAATGGATGGTAAACTTTTATTGTTATTAATTTAATGTTTTTTCCTCTCTTACTCTCTTTTCTGGGAACACTCATTCTACACTCAGCTGTTAATTTTTGGCTAGTTTGAACCAATCAAAATGTTTTTTTTTCCAGTCTGCATTCAATGCAATCAGTGGTCCGGAACATTGCATCATTAACGCTATATGGAAGCTCCTCCCATTTTTGGGTCAGTGAATTCTCACTTGTCTATCACTACTGATATCCAATCAAACAAAACGATTTCCTCCCTTGGCAGAACTGAGGCCAGTTATCTGCTGGGGGAAAGCCAATCGCAGTCGGCTCTGGCACGGTCCAGATTCTGTACCAGACTGTCCCAACCAGACACCGGAACAGCGTCTTAACAGCCCAGACTGTTAGCATGGTAACAATGTCTAAAGTCATCGTACCGACTTCCTCAACAGCCTCCACAGTGTAGCAGTACAGCCACGCACTAGATTATAATTAGAATCCTTTAAGAACTCATTTTGAGTGTGTGGAGGGTTTTTTTTTAACTGTCTTGTTGGAGACATAATGGAATTTATGTCTTATGTATTTAATGGATTGAAACTTTGATCTTTGTTTTATTATGTTTGTTTTTGTTTTTTTTTTTTTTAAGTTTGACATTCCTGTAAAGTATTCAGAATTCTTTCCAGAAGGGGAAAAAACCCCATTGATTTACTCTGACCGCCATCATGTGTTGACCTTCAGGACAGATAAGGTGCTTATTTTGTCACCCTTGTTCCCCTTCACCTCCAACGAATAATAAAATGTGACTTATGGGAGCCCATATGCAAGGGATTACAAATTCCCCATTCGTGATATTTCTCACAGAGCAGCTAAACTGCCCTGAGGATACAGAGAAATAACACCCACATAAACCTGTGCAGACAGAAAATATATAAAAGCGTGGCTTCACTGCTCCTGTGTCACGTATTGCTAATTGCGTGGCTGCAAAAAGCCCTTTCCATTTCCACGTTTCAACAAAAAGCTAGCGAAGGAAACTGGAGAAGGAGAAATGCAAACCAGACTGATCATTTTCTGTTTCCATCACAAAGACACATCAAGCAGTCTGGATTTCGTAGAGGAACTGGCAAAGCCTAAGAGATCCAATCTGTCAGACTGAACTATTGCATTTTGCAGCGTTTCTGTGATGTTATACCAAAAGGATTAAAACATTCCAGACACCAAGCAAGGATGGACCTGGAAGCACATGGAGGGTCTCTTAAAACCACTGACAAAGCTAGGCTTTTTTGAAGGCCTCTTCTTTCGTTCTCTTCCTGCTTCCCAGCGATGAATCAGCAGTCCCATCCGCTCTTCTCATGCAGACTCCTGTGAGCGTCAGTTAATGTTACATGTTACAGACCAGCCAGGAAAGAAGTAGCACTGACAAAGGGGGAGTGGCAAACCTGCACTTACACCAACTGTTTGTCTGCCCTGAGGTTGGATAGGGAATATCGCTGGAGTAAGCAGGGAAATTTTGGCGTATCAACACCAACCCGACCCATGGTGGGAGCAGCCAAATGCTGATCTAGTCCTGTGGTCACAGCCTGCTGAAGTCAGTAACCAAGAGCGCCCACTATGACAACGCAGCAGCCCATTTTGCTTATCTCATGCGGTTTCGAACTTTTGTCATGATGAGTCGAAGAAATGGCCCCCGAAATATCATTCCATTCATATGTGATGCTTTGAAATGTACTTTATGTGGTATGGGAAACGTATGCATTTACCTTCCTTTGCAGTGATGTTTTTTTTTTCACTTTTGTTGTCCCTGCATTACTCTGACTTGTTGTTGTTGCCATTTCAGAGGGGTTGTTCCCTTAACCGCTGGAGTCAAATATTATGTGAGTATTTTCGATATAGCCCTGTGCTATTCAGTTATTCTGGCACTTTATATGTTTTTGTGCTGTGGGCCCCTGGTTCAGAGAATATGTGTCTTTGACACTAAATAGTGTGATTTGTTGATATGGGTGTTGTTTTGTTGTGTTTTTTTTTTTGCTTTGTTTATCCCTTGGAAATGTTTTTCAGGCAGCGTGAGGACATTGAGGTGTTAGAGCGGAATTACCACCGGTGCACTCAGCAAAGAGGGTTACCTTACTGTACCTTTTTTGCCCCATTGCTCTTTAAATAGTCCTCACTGGCTGTGACATACATTCATGCTAACGCAGTTCAAACACGTTAATGGCCATTAGGAGATGGCCGTCCGGTCTGTGCTGAGCTCACACCAGCCCTGTCCCTCCCATGCACACGTGCATAGTGTAGACAATGCGTCCCCAACACACGCCCCAGCTGTGTGCGTGCTGCAAAAAAAAGAAACACGCCTGTGGCATCGCCGAACTGATTCCTTCTCAATCAATTATTCAGCACAACGGAGAGGGGGTGGGGGTGTCTCCCCTTCCTGTGGGGGGTCCTTGGTGGTCCAAACAACTGGAGGGAGACAGCAGAACTGCTTGCATCTCATAACAAGACAGTTCCTTTTATTTAAGCGGTTTTTATGTGATCCTGTGTGGTTTGGAAGCATAGCTCCTAAACAGTTTGACTGCACCGGATGGCCAGCTTCCTGTGTAGTCTTTAGCTTGGTGGAACGTTATCCACCTGTGCTGTGAAATTCAACTCAGAAAAATACTTTTAAAAGATCTTTCTTTTTTCATTGGTGTTTCTTTTTTTCTTTTTGCTGGAGTGAGGTACATTGAAATACAACCCCAGTGTCTCCCCTCGACAGATCCATTCCAAGGCAATGTGTTCAATTTATCTATCTGTCTGGCTGCCTGAAGGCTGCTAACTGCAGCGATGGGATGATCATACCAGTCACTCATGACTATATACAGATTTTGGGAGTTTTTCAACAGTATGATGTGGAGGAAAGTGATACCATCCAAAGTAAGGGAGGAGGCTCTGAAAACACACATAAAGGGGAGATGTGAATGGTACATTTCTTTTGGGACTGGAAGCTGTACCCCAGTTTTGCTGTGAAGGAGGGAGAAAAACAGTCTGACATCCTGAGGGTGGCAATGATGATGATGATGAGGGTGCCTGCAGTGAGAAAGAGGCGAGGCGGATCTGCAGAAAAACTGCACAGTCATTTTCTTCACCTTACAGGGACATGCAGGAGCACAGAGACGATTGATCAATCCAACACACTCACTGCCTCCCCAACACACACACACACACACACACTCACTAACACACACACACACACACACACACACACACACACACACACACACACTCACACACACACACACACACACACTCACTCACTCACACACACACACACACACTCACACACACACACACACACACACTCACACACACACACTCACTCACACACTCACACACACACACACACTCACACACACACACACACAAACACACACACTCACTCACTCAACTCACTCACACACACACACACTCACACACACTCACTCACTCACACGCACACACACACACACACACACTCACTCACTCACTCACATGCACACACACTCACACACACACACACACACTCACACACACATACATTCACACAAACACACACACACTCACAAACATACACACACACTCACATACGCACGTGCAAACACACACGCTCACACACACTCACACTCATGCACACACACCTCCACCTGCTCTACCTCAACATCCTAGTTTCTGTTTCTGATTCAAATAAATTGTAAGTTGTACTATAAAAAGATATGGCTACCCTTCCTATCATTTGTTGTCATTTGCAAATATGACCATCATTTTCATTTATAGGTCAAAATATATAATTGCATTGGCTATTATTTAATAACAGCATGTAGCTATTAAAAAGTATACAGAATGAAGAGATTTCAGGAGATTTAAAATTGTAATAATTTAATCACCTCTCAATTGGTACCTTCGGGAAATGACAGGATAGCCCATAAACAGAAGTGAAATGTTGAAAATTTTAGCCTCAATCTCACAGAAATAACGTTTTTGACCTTCCATTGACCAGACGATAATCCTGAAAAGTCGTGGAATTCACTTTGCTCCAGAGCTGCATTCCTCGCCAGAGTTTTCAGGAGTGAGTGATGTCGCCATAAAAACGCTGAAAACTTAAAATAGATAAAACTTTAAAGTTGTTATTCAACAGACATGCACTTTACCTCACCTCATTGTTCACTTGATTCCACCTTTTATCAATTTTACGGTGAGCATGAGTTGCCAGTGTTTTGCTGTAAACTTCAGAAAGAATAGTTACAAACACTTGGCAGTGTGTTTGTTTTCATTTAAAAAAACATATTGGTTGAGTTTGGACATTGCACATTGGAACATGTGGCGTGCTTTAGAAGATCCAGTCGCTCTCAGCTGCACATGGATATAACCTGGAAGAACACAAGGCTCACTTGGAGGTAGAATTCTGAAAAGAGTTCTCTACTTTTGATCCAAATAGAAGAAGAATCATATATCTGTCACAGCAGCCAGCCAGTATTTCACAAATCCCAACAGCCAAGTCTAAAATATAATGAAACGATATGGAAATTCTGCAATAATGCTAATATCATCATCACTACCTCTACTACTACTACAGTATGATTATTAATAACAATAATAATCATAATCATAATCACATTATCATATCACAATGATAATAACTATTTCCGATTTCATACATTGCTGGAAAGATATGGTCTTAAAAACATAGATGTTCTGCGAAGTTAAAAGGCATAAACGCCCAAGCGCTGACAGGCTGAAAGGGTAAGGATGCCAAAGTTAGCACAATGACAGGGTGGAACTTTAATTGCCTGCAGAGGCAGCGGGAGAGAGGCAGAGCCCGTGGCAGAGCGGGGGAAAGCTCCTCCGGCTCTGCCATGCCCATTCCGCCTCATTAGCATGCCCGCTAGGCCGCGCGCGGTAAAAGAGCAACGCGGGTTCGCTTGTTAGGGCTGTGAGCTGTGAGAAGCGTGAAGCCTTCTCCTTTCCTAATTCAAACGTTCCACGGCTCCGGAACACTGTTAGCAGCTCTGGGAGTGTGAGAGCGCCGGGGCTGGGAGCGGCGCAGGGCACAGACAGCGAATGAGGATGCAGCAGAGAGGAAGGCGGAGAGATAAGAAGAGAACATGCGAAAAGGCAGTGAAACATAAAGAAGTTTGTGACAATGAAATTAAGACAAATTGCCATTATGCAATTATGCAACCAAACAGCAGAATACCTGTGTGTTGCCATGGTGATTAATGCAATACAGATTCAGTGTTCTTGATCATACTTCACAACTCGATGCTCCTGATGTACGTAATCACGATGCTTAAATGCTTCAAGCGGCTGCTGTTGCTGGGTTCGAGCCTCCCTAAGGCTGAGCTGTAGTACCCAATAAGTACTTTTTTAAGACTTTTTTTTTTTTGCAAAATCATTTTGTTCTTACAGTTCTGTCAGGTCATAGACTTGTTATTAAAATGTTCTCCTGTTAAGAAAAAGTACGAGTAGCCTGGGGGTGGAAAAAGAATTTTTAAAAACGCTGCGACAACGTTCACATTCACCGCATCCTCACACAACCTTACTGCTATGTTGTATGGAGAGACAAGTACATATTGTGCTAGCCAAGTACCCTGTGATGCAGCTGTACAATAGCTTCAGTGAATACACCCAGCTTCATAACTGGATTATAAATTACCCAGAATGTGCACGCCTGCTAAACAAATAGAAGCATAGCCATTCAACCAGCATGACAAGGGCAAGCAGTGGCTCACAATGGTAAGAAACCTATGATGTCATCTCAATGGGATGGGGCAGGCGATGCTATTGGTTAAATAAATTGTGGCTGACTCGTCAGTGGTATTCATTATGATACTGTCACTGCCAGTGAAGCAGACAGGGACAAAGCCACTTATTCCAAAGTTCATGGCAAAGGGAGAGGGGACAGAATGTGAACTCCAGAGAAACTCCTTGTTTAGGAATGACAGTACCTCAGGCAGGTGTGTGTTTGATAAGGGTGGCAACAAAACCGTGTGAGATGCTGCAGTAAAAGCGCCGGTGCTGCCTCGTGCATCAGGGTAAACGCATATCTCTCGTGCGTCGCCACATGTGGACAGCAGCAGTTTGACCTGAGAAAAAAAGCTGGAAATGAAATCAAATGTACGGCGGATGGGCTCTGTCCTTTATCATTCATTTACCCCCCCCTCCCACCCCCACCTCCTCCGTCTTTTAATCTCAAGACGCATCTGGACACTTCAAAGCCTCTTAGCCCTCCTAGCCCTGTTGTTGGATCAATGGATCAAGAGCCTTCAGTAAATTAGGGTAGGGTGCTGGAGGAGAGAGGAAAGAGCCTCACCACTAGGGGGCTCTAGTAGGCCTTTTTGCCCCTACATACCAAACCAACACCTCAACATAGGTCACACTCTGATTGGCCTCTTCAGTTGTTTTTATGTAAAACACATGCTGATGATTGGTCCTCTGCACAGTAGGGTGTGGCTTTACAGTGTGCTGTGTTTAACAGTTTACAGTGTGCTGTGTTTAACAGTTTACTGTGTGCTGTGTTTAACAGTTTACAGTGTGCTGTGTTTAACATTTTACAGTGTGCTGTGTTTAACAGTTTACTGTGTGCTGTGTTTAACATTTTACAGTGTGCTGTGTTTAACATTTTACAGTGTGCTGTGTTTAACAGTTTACTGTGTGCTGTGTTTAATAGTTTACAGTGTGCTGTGTTTAACAGTTTACAGTGTGCTGTGTTTAACATTTTACAGTGTGCTGTGTTTAACAGTTTACAGTGTGCTGTGTTTAACAGTTTACAGTGTGCTGTGTTTAACAGTTTACTGTGTGCTGTGTTTAACAGTTTACAGTGTGCTGTGTTTAACAGTTTACTGTGTGCAACAGTTCACAGTGTGCTGTGTTTAACAGTTTACAGTGTGCTGTGTTTAACAGTTTACAGTGTGCTGTGTTTAACAGTTCACAGTGTGCTGTGTTTAACAGTTTACTGTGTGCTGTGTTTAACAGTTCACAGTGTGCTGTGTTTAACAGTTTACTGTGTGCTGTGTCTGAGGTCAGGTTTGCTGGGTGCATGGAGATACTGGCTGAGGTTTTACTGGGAATATGATTCAGGGTAAGGTTTGGGTGAGGTGAGGTTTAGGAACAGGGGGTTTTTGCTAAATGCTCTAAAGTAGATCAGGCACCACTAACACAACAACAGTAGAGCTGCAGACAGGTGCTGAAGTGGGGAGAGCAGAAATCACAAGACTGTGTATACTTCACCATAACACACCAGGTTTCTTTCACTTCAGAAACTCAACCAGCGGCCCTATGTAAACCTGAGCAGAACCAGGATTCTTTGAATCAGTTTTTATCATATTTTTAAGGAGAGTGGGCAGTCTATCTTCCAGAGTATTGTTACATTATTTTTCAGACGGTTGTAAAGTAGAGAGAGCGTCACGGCTTTGAGGGATGATGGGTAGATGGTATGGGACTGAGGACTGATCCCTGGTTGCCCGGGGGGGGACTGCACCAGAGTCTTCCCATCCTTCCCTCTGCTGTTTGAGCCTATCCTGTGCTGAACCTGGGCTGTGTGTCATCTTCCACTTCAGGGTAGGAGCTCCTGGGAAACAGTCAGCGACTGGGTTAATATAATGACCTAATAAGTCCTAATTCCCATATAAAGTAGGTAAATCTCTTTTACAATTTATTTTAAAATTACCCCAGAGACAAGGGAGCCTCGCTGATTGTGGAGTGGATAGCAGCATAATTTCCTTTTCCCTCACACTCAAATTCGGTCGTTGGAAAGCTGAAAACCTGAGCGATAAAATGGTACCTGTGTAGACCGTCTGGCCAGACTCCATATTATTACCCTCCACCAATTAAATTAAAGCAGAATCTTAAAATCCTGAATACCACTGATTATATGCGGTATAGGGGAAGAGAAGAGAGGCATCAAATCAGTCTGCATTTAATCTCAGTTTCTTTCAAATATCCAGGGTGACTGACTGGTCCATACAGAGCTGTAATGAGGAACAGACGTAGGTCCATTGACAAATTGATAGCATGTTTATAAAGCTCGAAGCCGGGCACTTTTCCACCAATCAATACGCTTTATGAACGCCTGCCAGAGCCGGAGGGGCCGCTGCTGCCGTGGCAACAGTTTGACAAATGTGTGCGTTCTATTTTCAGCTCCTCAGCCCACAGAAGTGCCTTTTACGTTTTCACCTGACGTGCACGCACACACACACACACACACGCACACGCACACTCACACACACACTCACACACACGCACACACACTCACTCAAACACATACACACACACTCACACACACACACACACACGTAAACAAGCACACACACACATATTCACGTGAGGCTAACGTAGAGCAAAGGACGTCTGAGAAACACGTCTAATGTATAGCACTAAATTAGATGATCTCATGAATAAATCTGACATGGTAATAGTTGAGGGGGACTAAGGTAAAGGACATCGGTATGGGCTGAAGTCTCACAAACCAGCTCAAAGTTTTGCTATGGAAACTTAACGGAAACGTTCAGTAGTGTTGTGATAATATTTCCACACAACTGAAAACTGAAAAACACAACAACAAAAGGCTTCCTGCTCCTATTTGCACCAGTGCCTCTGTGATCCAGGACCACCCTGTCAATGTTTCATACCACCCAGGGCGAAGGGTCACCCGTCTCTTCCATTTTCAGTGCTGGAGTGATCAATAATACAATATCGCTGCCATCTGAGCTAGCGTTCAAAGTTTCCAGCTCTTTGGGGTGCTTCAGCTGCGTCTGATGTAGCCTGAAGAACCGAACAAAAAGAAAGTGGAGACGAAGCCTGCCAGCGACTGCCCATTCTCGCAACAGGCACTGACAAGACATCTGCTCTCTCCTCTGCAGCGGGAGCATTCATACCTGCGCCGAGGACTGAGTCAAGCCGGCCTCAGACCGCCCCGTCATCACCTCCAAGCTCCACGCTATCAGCTCACAGGATGTGCTGTACATTCAAATATTTACTTCCGAGCTGCCGGTGTGTATGCGCAGAGTTCAACTGTATCATGTAGCGCACTGAATAACCTTGAGACTGAGAGAAGAAAGGGGCGTTCTGCATCGCTCCACATTCAAAACACATAAAAAGAAAACCAAATGTAATTATCTCTCTCAGCTGAACCGACAATGACGTTGTTTATTTCCCCAGCGCATTTATGAAGTCGATATGAGCGCTGCACAGCTCACACTTTAAGTCAGTCAGGGAACTGGGGAGTGTGCTGTTGTCCAGAAAAACACAGCTTTTAAATTAGTGAAGTACAGCATCAATATTTCAGATCAGATAAATCATCAGATTGTTTTGATTTTCTGCCATATTTATCTCCTAGCGTTATTTTTCCCTCATTTTTAGTCTGGTTTAGAGCACGGATTAACATGAGTGCTCTCTAACACATCACAGTAAACACCTCACGCGTAGCTGGTTGCAGCCAAGCTGTCGGCATCCATCCTGACCCGCACAGGGGGAAAACCTGTCACCTGTAGGCCCCACTCCCTGCACAGAGCTTGGGCCGGTGCTTGGGCCTCGCCCCCACCGGACCCTCGGCTTCAGTCTGAACCGACATGGTCAGAACTCTAGATGGTGAAGCGTACGGCTGCTCTTGCGGTACTATCTGGACCCATCTCCTACCTGGTGTATTGACTCCATGATTCCACCTGTAGTCAGGTTTGCTGCCTGTGTCACTTCCTGTGTTGAATATATTGAGTGGTTCAGGGTGCATATCTCTTTGTGCTCAGGCGTCTTTCAGACAGCGACTGGGGCGAGCTCTTAGACACACTTTGGATTGGATATTGTCTGTCGTCAGGTGGAGAAACAGAAAAATCAAAAAAAGCAAAGAACTGGTTCAGTAGCAAAATCCTGGAGCCTTATTGTAATGCACAGGCAAACATTTTTAAACATTTCAAAATGGAAGACAATTAATATCCGGCGACCTATTCTTAGAGATTCTCGAGCTGCCTCTCTCACTTTCTCCCTCCCCAGGTGACAGGTAACCTTGGGGGAGAGATTTAATCTGCAGCCCAACACCGCCGTCTCATTCCCCGCCAGGTGACACAACAGTCAACAAACACACCTATCTCCCATTAATTAGCCTTTACCATCCACCGATAATTACCATCAAAAAATAATGATTAAGCAGAACACTTAACTTTCTCACCCTGTCTCCTAACATGCACAGTAATATACTCAATTAGTTGCAAAGGTTTTACTTGCATAATATGAAGAGCTTTATTTTTTATTTTTTTAAATCATAGCACAATACATAACCAACTGGCCCTCCACACATCATCATTACGGCCAGGCAGATAGTTCTTCCCCTCATTCCCACCAGGCCCTGTTTAATTACAGTATTCATTATGTGCAAAAACTGCTTATTATTATTAACAGCTGAGAGAATGTTTGATTGGTTGAGGTAACTTGTTTGCTCCAATCACAAATCTTGCTCCAATCATTTGCTCCAATCACAGTCAGAATTTTGATTCCAATCCCCTCCCCAGCATTCACTCACCTACAGTTATTTATGGTTTTGTTGAGGGCTTCGACTGTAAGGGTCACTATTATTTCCTATAACAGAAAGAAGCAAACAAATCCTTAAAAGAGTTGCACAGAACAGAGGAGTGTTTGAAAAGTGTTTGCAAACAGCTTTTACTAGTATTTCAGAATCTCAAACTTTCCACAAAGCCTGGCAATAAAAAATTAAGGCATCCACTTTCCAAGAATTCAGCTACTCTTTCCCAAATTTAGTGAGAAACCGGTTCATTCAGATGAAAACTCCTTTCCATATCACACCATCCTGTATTATTAAAATGGAACGCTTGTTAAAATCCCCAAATTTTTTCCATATAATTTTTTGCATAATTGCTTTGGAAATTGAGCACAATCACACATGCTTTGGGGTTGGCCAGCAGTGAAATAATTTTGGGATAGAATAGTGGAGTCTTTTTAATGAGATTTTAACACGAGTTCCATTGATTCCAGTTTTCTGTTTATTGGGTGGGAAACACGGTTAGGTTAGATCCAAAATGCAACACCAGTTTATATCCTTTGGATATACTGCAGCCAAAGGAACAATCCAAAGGCACTGGAGAAGATAAAAGCATCCATGTTTTTCCATACTAAAATTAATTGAAGGTTTAATGGACTTGGGACAGCAGGTGTTCTCCAAGGCTTTGATTGGGCTGTTTTAACGGCCTTGGGGTCTCCATTTGTATAATCATGAACTCTGATTCCAGGAACTAAATAAAAACAAAAGCTGGATCGTGCCTCAGCATATTCTATATGGTGCGTCTCAAAACTTCCCGCATCAACGCCTGTACCCATTCTCACGTTTACCTGTAAGTTTCTCCCCTCAGTAATATGTGAATGTTCACATAAATGTATAACTTTTGTACGGCGGGGAAATGAGCTGAGACGGTACAGAGGAATAGAGTGGATTTGAACAGCAATGATCCTGTGTGGAGCCAGAATGTTGAAATTTATTGGATTTGATCTCATCCCCATGGTTAACCAGAAAGCGCAAGCGACGGGGTCAGTGCGAGTTTAGCCAATCGAAATGTTTCCCAGGTCTTCAGGCGCTCTGCCCCATTCAGCTTCCTTGCGCTTTCGCTCCACTGTGGCACCTCTCTGTGAATTGTGGCAGGTACCTGCGGGTTCCTGCTGACTGAGACACAGGGGAGCTTTCTGCATGGGGTACAGTAAAGCATGCTTTTCCTTTGGGATTCCCTACCCAAGAGCGCTCACTGTAAATTACACTGAAAACACATTTCTGCTGGATTACACACAGTATAATTCATGTAATGCCCAGTCACTGCAAATAGCTGAGGTTTACGATGCACCAGAAGAGTTAGGCACAGGGTCAGTCTAACAGCTGCAGAGCTACAGCACTGTATCCCTAACACTGAGGAAACTATTCCAAGTAAAGATGATTTTTTTTAAGACTGGAACTTCAGCCATTTTAAAACCACTGACGCATCACTTTCAGAAGTCCTGATCACCGGCTGCAGCCGGGATAAATACCCAATCATCCATCAGCCGATAGTGTTTTTGGCCCACTCTGAATGACTGTGTTTCCATGCCCACAGGATTCTAGGTAATGTTTCTAATCCTGGCTACACTCACGTACACTTGTATGCACCATGCAATATAGGAGCAGTCATATCCCATATAGCAGAATATCCCAAATAGGCTTGAAGGACATGCACACATTTTATCTCTAATGACATTGTTTTGGAGAGAGGTTCACTTTTGCATACCTTATTATGTAACTTTTTGCACATATGCCAAATAGATTGCAAATAATTTCTCTTATCAAAAAAGTCAATTTTCTCAGCGACTTATTTTAAGACATTACATTGCTGTTGGAGTGCTTTCTTCCTTCCAGAAACTCAGAAGTGTATTATCTTCACTCTAAAAATGTGGGCCCTCTGGGTCCATGTTGATGGAAAGCTGGCATAGGAATTTTGATCCAAGATGTCTTGCGAAATGCAATGTGCAGACATAAGTTCAGTTTCAGGAAAGATATCTTGTGCTAGTTACTCACAGTTTTTCTTGGGATCAGGTGTTAACATGATCTATGTCAGACCACTCGAATGCTCAGGTTCAATAGAATATTTATGTACATGTCAATATGTACATAAATTACATGATCTAAATGTAAGTAGAGCGTGGCATGAATGAAAGAGCAATGAGGGTGGTTAAACTGAAGTAAAAACTTAACCTTTTTGAAGAGCGCTGTACAAATTTAGATCAAGCTAGCAAACTAATCCCACAGCATGTCAGTAGTTTGAATTTTTAAAAAGCAACACAGGGCTGGAAGCTAAAACCATGTAGTCCAATGTATGCTCTGCCAGGCTCTCGCATGGAGGATGGGACCCAGGGCACATAAGTACTGTCCTAAGGTACTTCGCCCCCCAGAAAACCATGCATTATTAAAAACGCCCGAAGAAAAAGACTCAGCAAACTGTGCAGGAAAAGCAAACCGCATGACAGCTGTCTGTGTGTCCGCCGTTCCTCAGAAATCCGATCACAACAACCCAAGGGCAAAGGAAATATGAGGAATATGAAAAGCCACACTGACCGGTCCCTCCATATGATCTTTCCTGCACACAAACACAAATAAAGACATGTATTGTTGCGCACATCGCACACTGTAAACTCTTTATTTTACATCTCTCAGATTTCTCAGTTCCTAGATGCAGCGTGTTTGCAGTGTGCACAACCTTTGTTTCTTATTGTGTCCGGGTACCACGAGTACTTCGACGGATCCGAATGCGCAAATGGGCCATGAGTGTCATTGACTCGCATGGAGCCGCTCAGGACTCTTGTGGTAACATGGAAAACCCACATTTTATAATTAATTATTACATGTGATGCCTTGTTTACTGATAAATGCATTGATTTTACAAGGTAAATCCCAAAATCAATATATGCGTTATGTGATCCTGTTATAGGGATCATTTGAGTACAATGTGTTTGCATAGACAACATTATTACTGTGTTATATTTGGTTACTGTAATTTTGCTTATTTTTAATATCTGCTCCTGTGTGCCGGTTGATCCGTTTTAATAAACTGGTTAATTGAAAGCTTGAAGCTGAGAGTGGAGATTACATAAAGGTTCTAATCTGAAGCTAATTAATTTTGTTGTACTGCATTATATTTTCCCTGCACTTGGTTTGCTGTCCTTATTTAAATGTCTGAGTTGCTTAAAAAGAACATTAAACAGTGAACATGGATTTTGATTATTGTTGGCCTACTTGCATAAGAAACAAACTCACAAAAATATCTGCTCTGGCATTGGAATTACCAGAAATAGTTGGGAAACCAATTAAAATGTACTGGTCCAGAAAATATATCTCTGTACTCAAAAATGTATGCATCGATTTGCTAATGACAAATGGCATCCAGTCAAACAAATTATATCTGCACATTTTATGTTGCAAATTGAAACTACATTAATTCAACATCTGTTAATTTGCACTGCATAACTGACTAGCTTGCCCTAAATCTACTGGCTCATTATAGCATATCTTATTACATTGTTACAAGCAGTAATGACTGGGGGTCAAGCATAAAATGGCCGCCTCTTGACCGTTTGGAAACAAGGCATCTGTTAAAGTCACTTGAGGAAATACCTTATGGATGCAGAAGTCGTGCTTTTGTTGTACTGAGTTGAGTGGAGTTCAGTCTGTTAGCAATGTGAGTGAAGTATGAGAAAACAGTTCCACAATCCCCCATTTCAAACAAAGGAGTGAGTCAACAAAGCAGCAGACTTCTGGTACTGAAATTCTTGGATTTTAATATTAATAAATGACAATATGACACTGATTTTTGCATAAAATATAAGATAAACAATGTATTCTCTGTATTCTATGGCTTTCATGAGTGGCGGGCGTGCTGTTGTGGTAGCGTCTAGCCAGTTAGCGCAGCACTCCACAAAGTCTAAGATCTGAACCTCAACAAGGGCATGATGCATAAGACATGAAACAGACAGTTACCCAAGTTCTGGAGAGAGGATCTACGCGCTGGAAACACAGGGGGACTCGTCCAGTAAATGTTAGGCATCTTGTGTGTGTATCATTCGTCGTTTAAATTTTTTTCAGCTTGCAATAGTTCAACAATTTTTTCAGCTTGCAATAGTTCAACAGAGACACACACACACACACAAAAAACACACACACATACACACACACACACACACACACACACACACACACTTTCTCCATCAGTAGTCTTAAGGAGAGGATAGTTCAGCAGACAGACAATGAGACATGAGGCACACAGCTAGCCCCAGATCCAGGCCCAATCCAGGCTGAGGAGCATGAAGTGTTAAGGGACTGAAGCTCCAAAGGCAGCAGCCAGTGTGTCAGGCCCTCGGTCCTGAGAAGAGTGTGGGTACAAACCTTTCGCTATTACTCTATAACCCTACACCAAAGGCGGAAACCCTGGCTTCACACACTAGAACCGCTTCCATGTATTTATTCTGACACATGCTCTACCCTGACTTACCAGCATACCCCCTCAGCCAGGTGAGGCAGATAATCTGTGAAATCAGCTGGTTTAGGGCACGGGTGGAACACTTATACTTTGTGGAGCTGGGGATTTTCACCTCTGCTCTAAACCATCAGTCCTCTCAACACTCAGTGGCTCAAGGCAGAAATCCACCCTCACTGTCTGTATACAAAATACAGCATCAGTTCCCCAATAAATATACATGAAATCAACTTGTTCCCATAAATATATTAATATTAATATAATATAAATATATAATATACATTTATATAATAATAATTATATAATATAATAAATATAATTTAACATATATTTTTTTTGTTAAATTTGATAAAATGAATAGGTTGTGTTGGTCTCATTATTCATGTAAGACATATTCATTCATAAAATTGATTGAGCTTTACGAAAGGATTTAAGTGCACCAGTGTTGTTTTTTTTTTTTTTTTTTACACACACCAAAACTGGCACAAGCGTCCATGCGGGGGCTGACATTTGAGTGGCCGTGAGGAATTGACATTTAGTGGGATTTGACATTTAATTGGTGACAGCAGTATCTGGGTGGATGCCTAATCAGGCTGCCTATGTCATTTATCCTCGTAGGAGTTTCAGCTGCTCACTGGAGACTTGCAGTCATCAAAAGAGCATATTGAAAATCTAGCAGGAAATGCTCTCTGGCCACAACACGATGTGACCTATCTAAAGAATTTTACATATTTGGGAGAATTCCATTGACTGCAAAGAATTTTGATAAATATGTATGATATGTTTTCAGATGTGTTTGTTCATAAGAGAGAACAGACCATACAGGCCAAATATTATACAGTTAAATCTCAGACATACATAAGTAAGCAGTAGTGGGGGTCTTCAGAACCCTGAAATGTTTGTAACTCTGAACATGATGTTAAAGTACACCAACTTAAATAATTTAATCGAAATAGTCATGCATATAGATGTAGCTAGCTGGCTTCAAGTTCTCTTCTTTTCCCTTTTGCCTAGCTATTTTAACATCTAGCTGGTTAGCCAGTTGATAGCCTCATAAAACTAATTTTGTCGAATACAACCACTGGTGTGAATCTGAAGGATAGCTAAGCGTTCATATTTCCAAACTGTATTCTTTACCATTACTGTCAGTTAGAGTACTTGTGTAACTATTTTGCCCTGTAATATCATTAAACTGCTGCTTAACAGGTGATCAAAATAACGTAATGTTCTGCAGTTGAAGGATAAACATGGCACTTTTATGGTGATGTATTCCATTGTTTGCTGGTTAAAGTAGTGCAACAAAATGTCTGCTAAGCTCAATGACTGACAGTCCGTTATCAGAAGGATGTATTACACAGACTCAATGCAGCTGGCAACAATGATTTAGAAATACAGACTCACAAAAAAACTAAATTCTAATTGATTTTTCTTTTCTCTCCACAGCTCTAGAAGATGACTCATCAATCCAGATAAGAAACAAACGCAAGGCAGTTCACCGTACGTTACGCCGGAGCGGTAAAGTGTACAATCTCCAGGATGGCGAATCCATATTTATGACTCAGTGAAGGAACTGATCTTTTTTTAGAGTGGTAATTTGTCAGGCTCATCTTGATTGTGGGGGCCCCGCAGGTAGGAGGAGGAGGAGGAGGAGGAGAGGAAGGAGAGGAAGACTGATGTCCAGCAGCAGCGTCAGCATGCAGCAGCCAGACTGGTTGAATCACAGACATATTTGTCAACATCTGGAAAAGCGGAGGGAGGGGAGAGGGGAAGGAGGGGGGTGGCGGTGGTGCTGTGGAAATGGGCAGAGGATTTATTTATGATCTGATTGAGAGACATCTTTTCTCCAGCCTCGCACACGCACCCCAGCGATAACGTCCTCACGGTCTCCATGTGACATGGCGGCGGTGTCATGAAGCGCGCAGCCACCGCAGAGTCATTTGCATCCGGCGTCTGCCTTCCTTCTCCCCACCCGAAAATCCCATTATTCCATCGTCATATGATAGCAGGTCTGAACATGGTATGACAGGTAAAAAATTGGAATTGGACGTCCTGCAGAGAATAGCAAAGACTGAGTCCCTGAAAGTATTCGAAACAAAACCACACCAGTTCGCAATTATTGCTGCTGATGTCACAGTCATGGATGGAATGTGTCGGTTCACCACATTCCCATTTATTACCATGGCAACTGCATAACATTGAGCAGGATGCATAATTTTTTAAAACTCATTTCTGTGTTTCAGAATTAGAGCTCAAGTTTTAGGTGCTTCTGACTCAACGATGGCATTCAGTAAGTTTGAGACAGCATGTGCAATGTACAACTATTCACAATGATGTTTTAATAATATAGAAATGCTCACCACATATTTGCACTCTCCTCCTGCAAAGTTGGAATAATAGAATGTATAACACTTTGTAAAGTTCATGCTGGGTTCTAGAAATCAAGGTCAGCGCTCCAATTCGATTGTTTACTTCCTTTAAATGTTTAAAATAAAACCATAAGAGCTGTAAATAATTCAGTCCAATTATAAAACATTCATACAGATTATGTCGACAAAGCAGACCTATTTTCAGAGGGAAGGCAGGTTTTTAATAAAGCGTTTAAAAAGAAAAAAAAAAGTCCAATTCTGTTATCCACAAAGCGCCGCTGTGTTTTTCTGACTCTCTCAAGAAAAGAATTCGGGGACGCTTCATTCCCATCTCTTTCGTGACATCTCAGGAAATAAAGAATTCCAGAAAACAACACCCACTGGAAACTGAACCTGTCCTATATCACTGTAACCGACTCAATCGCCTTCATCCTTCCTCTCATTAAAAATTAAGCTGTACTCTTTTCTAAAGCTCTGCAGGCGATGGACTAACTTGCCATTTGTTAAGCAGCCTTCCCAACTAACACACTGACATTATTTTTGGCTCTCTCCTATCGAATATATTTGGTTCCCTTTCAAACCTTCATTACCAGAATCAGAAACAGATGCTTCTTCTTGACAAACATGTAGCCACATTTGTTACTCCTGGAATGTCCGTTCCAGCATCCGAACGTTGCTGCAGTTGTTAACCCAAGCCCCTTGCATCAACAGAACTGTCAGATAATGTTGTATTAGAATTCATAACAGAGATATGAAACGATTTAATGATTTTGGCCCGACTAATTGGACTCCTCTGCTGTGAACAATAAAAAAAAACAATGAAGGATCCAGCTGAAAAGACACAAAGCAGCACAAAGGAAAACACAGCAGCGGTTCTATAATAAGCACAGAACGGTGCAAAGGTGCACGCATTTTGGTGGAGATTCAGGGGTTTTATGATCCAGCCTCTCTAAGCCTGTTGAGCTGGCTGGGTTATGCTTGTCCTGGTATTGCAGAAGGAAATGGGGAAGAAAGAGACAGGAGATCATGAAATGGATCAACACATAAATGAACAGATGCCCATACCCTTTCCTCCCAGGCCTTCCCCATGCCTGCATGACCTCTGCGGATTACAAGGTCAGATATATCCAATAATACACTCCACGCATCACAGTGTGACAGCCGAACGATGGCAGCTGACAGTCATCGGGAAACGTTGCCAAACATTGTGATCTAAAAAGAAAAATAATGAAAACTAAAAAAAACACAGGACGGGATGAGATGTTTACATTTACATTAGCATGTAGCCGATGCTCTTACCTAGAGTCACTTGTAGATTGAATGCAATCTGCTACAATAACAAACCCAGATGATAAGCTGTCAGTGCCACCATCGACTGTAATAACTATCACGCCAACCTACCTACCTAAGTGCTTTTAGTTGGTGCCAGCGGAAAAATAGTTGCATAAGTTTGAGAGTATAGTGTATAACGAGCTCATGGTTAGTTGCTACCAGATGCAAGTTAAACATGTTAATAGCATTCAATGGTGTATGTCTTTTTTTTTTTTAAAATCTAATTTCTTTCTTTAGTAGTTCACTCAAGTAGTTCATCTTGCCAGGGCATGGTAATGTTTCAGCCATAGTTTTGTGTTCCTTACCTCCCACAAGCAGATTTATTTTCCCCTGAACTCATTAAACTGTCTATCTGAAGCCAGGCCACTGTGTGCTTTAACCAGGCCACCCCACTGGAATCAGGGGCGGCCTTGCCACAGCAATGTTTTTATTCACTCTGCACATCCGAACGCTTTTTCACACCTCCACTTTTAAGAGCCCATGGGTGAAGATGCTCACCTACCCAGTCTGTACTGCAGCCACAGAGCAGACTCAATACAACGGAGTAACTTCTGTCTGGAAAGAAAACTTTTCTCAATGTCCATGTACAGGCAGGGGAATTGTGATACTGGTTGGCTGGTATATCAGCAGAACATTCAGGTCATAAATGTTGACAAGAAACATCCTTCATGACCTCATCTTTTGGTACAGGTGTACTTGGGTTTTCCTATGCTGAAGTTTTGTGTCCAAAAATATTTGGCTTTGCAGGTCTTTTGTGGGAGCATGTATTCTTTGTTTTGTTGCTGCTGTCAGAATATTAAGTTAGCATACACTCCCTGCTGTACAAATATAAGCTATTTGAATTGGCTTTTTTAAGCATGTCTGCATAAAAAATGAATGTCTTTGATCATCATTATGTTAACTATCCTCCCTGAACTTTGGTTGAGAGAGGGCACGGCTCCGGCTACAGTGGAAAACCAATTACAGACACATTGGACGTGAGGA
Source organism: Albula goreensis (assembly GCA_022829145.1). NCBI lineage: Eukaryota > Metazoa > Chordata > Actinopteri > Albuliformes > Albulidae > Albula > Albula goreensis. Next base: position 36,445,478 of record CM040751.1, read on the forward strand.
CTTGCTGAAATTCTGTATCGCCTGCAGGCAAAACGCACTTGCCTTTTGTGTGCAAGTTACGCACACGGGAGAGCTAGCAAGCGCTGCAGCTTGCTAAGTCCCTTCCTTTCACTCGAGGTGTCCATGTCATGTCTCTCATGTAAATGCTCTTGATTGGCCGCGTTTTCGTTTTCCCCTGAGATGAGCGGACTTTCCTCAAGGGGACAGATCTGAGGGGCTCCTCAGAAAGCTGACTGCATGCCCGTCTCCCCTTCACCGCCTCTTTATCACAACCGACAGCGCTCTTCCTTCTGCCTCAGCCGGCTTTTCAGCGGGGCGTTAAAGGCAATGAAATTATCTAAAATTCTGCTGATTCCTAAAAGCTGTATATGTGTGAGTGTGTGTGTGTGTGTATGTGTGTGTGTGTGAGTGTGTCTGAGTGGAGTGTGTGTATGTGTGTAAGAATGTGTGTATGTGTATGTTGTAAGTGTGTGTGTATTTGTGTATGTGTTGTATGTGCATGTGCGTATGTGTATATGTAAGTGTGCATATATATATCTGAATATGTGTGTGTGCATGTGTGTATATGTGTGTGTGTCAGTTTGTGCATGTGTGCATGTGGTTGTGTGTAATAGACAGAGCGTCTATATGTGTATGTAGGAAAACAACACAAAGTAGAATCCACTCCACCGGCACACAAGCTCACCACATGTGCTGTATTTCACAGTACAGAAACAACTTTATTGCATGTAGTACCATGAGCCAGGACTGTGGAGAGATTGTGTTTGATTGGTTGAGCAAGATAAGACATGAGAAGATGTCAAAACTATGCCATATGTAATTGAATGGGGTGGCAATATCACAGAGATTTATGCTGTTCCCAACAGAAACATCTAATGTGACCTCACCCAGTCTGTCTGCGGTTCACATCATTAAAACTGTTCAGTTTTATGTTGTTATTGTGAGTCTGAGTTTGAGAGGGAGGGAGGGAGGTAAGTTTCAGCACACTGCTTATTCATTACCAAGTTTCTCCATTGTACATTTTTAAGAGTTTACATCGATTACATCGCCTGTAATAGAGGCTCCCTCTTCTGCTTGTGTCAGTTTCAGATAGGCCTCCAGGCTAAGAGCTGTTCTAGATTCTCACCAGTTAGCCTCAGTGCCAATGCTTACATACCAACATTCAAAAATGAACGCTCCAGAACTTTAGATTGATATTCTACCAAAATCAATGCATCTTTTTTCCTTTCAGTATGACGTCGCTAGTTACTATGTGTCCAACAAAGAAATTTTAATGAATTTATTGTATAGGGCAACAAAATAATCCAACAATGTTAATGCAAGGATTACAGTAGTGAAAGGCATGAATAAGATTTCCATAACACACTTTCTGATTCAGAAATGGACTTTGCCGCTCTCTATGCCAGGACCATTATTGTCCATTTGTTATATATGTATATATTTTTCCTCTCCTTTCCATAAAATGGAGGTGATTCCCTAACACAGCGCATCAGTAAGCACTTGTTGCTGGTGGTGTTAGCAGATGTGAAATCACACCTCTGTGATTTTGCACCTCTGTTTTATGTGTCACAGTGAAGGTGTAAAGCATCTCAGAAATACTTAGCTTTTTGATAATGTCTTCAGGCAACAACTGGCTTCCAGCCACATTGCAATAAACTGCAGACACTCCGTGTTTGTGCAGGGATCATGTGAAGCATGTGGGTACCGTACTGAATTCAGTACATTGCCGATCAGGGTTGCTGATTTGTTCCGTCCTTCGTTTAGGAACGGTAGGTGAAACCAGGTGTTGTTGATGTCAGAGAAGGGGAGTGTTGTTTCGGCAGTCAGGCTGCTGTGCTGGATTGGGTAAACTCTCAAAGCTTCGGCTTCTCTGTTTTATTAATTAGTGTTTATACTTTATAGCGTTTATAATTTATGGATCAGTTTGTATGTAAAGTGAAGTAGGTCTATGAAATTTTAATCATGCATTGTGTAAATCGTTAGCCATGTTTTAAATCCCTCACATGCAGAGTAGGGTAGGTACTGTAGCAGCAGACAAAGATGGCTGTGGCCTGTAGTCAGCCTAGCAGCTAACAGCCACCACTGCGGTATCATAGATGGCACATGCTTCCCACATTTGGAGTCATGACCTTGGAGTTCGGCAACAGGAAATTAGTCCAAGCACCCAGGCTGGTAAACCCACCCCCAGGGAAAACAAGTCTATATATTGGTCTCCATGTATTGAGATGAGCTCAGTGTGTTTCATGTCTCTTAAAGGAGCATACATGCATGAACTGAGAATATAATGGTGTGTATTTATGGTTTGTGCAACGGATTGTCATTTTAGTGTCTATACAATGGGTAGCCATGTTTAATTGTCATGTATGATACTGTTTACTGTCTTTAGTATGTCTGTATTCATCATTGCGTAATGAGTAACAGATCCTCTGTGTAATTCTTTTGCCTATATAAACCAGATAGTGATGATATAGCTCTCCTTCTATAGTTCTTCTGTTTTTTAAGTCCCTAAGAGCTTTTGTAATAAAGTTCTTTTCTGATGATTTGATTGTGTTTTTCTTGACCAGGTGCCTTCTTACTGTTCTGCCAAACTAAAGAATCAGACAGTGAAAGGCCAACTGATTATAAGCACACTGAAGAGCTTGAACTGTACTGAAAACTAGTTTGGCCTGGCCATATAAATAGAAAATCTCAAATTACCTTCAATAATCCTGAAGTAAATTAGGCTATTGATTGAAACTTTGAAAAGGGGTATCAAGTAAAATTTTTGAAAATTGAATGTAACTTGGGGGGGTTGTAATTTGTTGTCGATGAGCCTATTGAAGGATGTTTTACACTGGAAACAGTGTGGACATGTCCAGAGATACAGTACATTGCCGTACTTGTAGTCTCAATTGCACATTTTCCATGATCTTTCCTAATAATTGTGCAGACATTACTGCCTCTTCCTCCCTACATGCACAGAGCTCAGTGAGAGAAGGCACTCTGACGATGAGCTCAGAGCATTAAGCGGTTTTCTGGAACGTTCTGAAGTGCCTTCTTCATCACTCACCATTGTAGCTTTCCTCAGCCGACACCTTTTCAGAAAGTTCCATTTAAAACGTTGAAACCGCAGTGATTAACATAGCTTTCATTAGTCATTTATACCACCGCTAACTGAATCACTGTGCTGTTGATAGCTCGCTGCCGATGCTAAAGTAGTTTATGTAATTACATTACATTAGTCATTCATCCGACGCTTTTATTCACACTGACTTGTGATGTAGAGGCAGGGCAAGGGCATCCTCCTGACTCATATGAGCCACAGAGCACCTGGCTAACAACATTACTGGACCAGCCAGTACACATGTAACATCAGTAAAGCACTAATGCAAGTTCAAAATGCTAACAAGAACTCAAATTTTTATCCTGAACACAAGCATTGCATACATAAAAAAAAGTTTGATAATAACAACATAATTCCATAAAAGTGCCATGATTAAAACCATAGAATATCGTAATCTTAGTTTGTACAAAATACTGCATTTCTGAGGGTGGAGATGGAAAGGGAAGTAAGATGCGGTGTGAGGAGGGAGGTTTTCAGTCTGCCTCAAAGATAGTTATGGTGATGTCATGATTACAGCAGGAAGTTTGTTCCACCTCTGGAGGCCAATGCAGAAAGACATCGTGACTGGGAAGCACAGCTGCAGAGTGAGGGGGCTGTTAGTCACCTTCAGGTTGCTAACAATGCTACTTCCTGTTTGTTTACAGTCTCAGTACCAGGCCTCCATAACATTGGGGGGACCAATCTGGCCACATTTCACTGTCACAGGAGTGCACTGCATGTAGGCATTGAACCTCTGGACACAATGAAAAGACTTGAGCCTTATTAAACCTAATGAACCAATGTCATATATGACAAATCCCATATTACCGTATCATTAGGGGTTTTGGAGAAGGCTTATGACAGAAGTACCAGGGATATCTTGACAAGGATAAAGATTTGAAAGAGCAAAGACCCTCATGGTGGGGGGGTCAGGCTGAGAGTAAGGTCATTTCCCACAGGCTTTCTCTCCTCCCTTTACATTCCCATGCGTTAAGCTGGATTTGTTTTTCTTCTTCTCCTTCTGGGGCAGATTTCTTTGGGATTGTCATCAGTGTCTCACATGAGGTATTATCGGCAAGGGGTCAGTTCCTGTGACGCACTGAGCACACCGCCATGGGGGGCGGGGTTTGCAGGACTTTCAGGAGTCGGTCTATGCACATGATAGACGGACAGACAGACAGACAGATAGTTGACTGCATTAATCCCCAGAGGGAAATTTAATCGTTATAGCAGCCAGATACATTAACTCACAGATGACAATAGGTGAAATGAAAGGAAAACCGTAAGGGAAAAGCATGAGCGTGTGTTTGCGGTGTGTGTGTGACGGTCAGAGGGGAAAAGCATAAAAATGCGCTCCTTTCCTCCTGGGTGAGCAGCTGTGTTTTCGGGTCCTTTCTGACGTCTGCTCGGCCCTGGGTGGTGTGCTGACTGAGTTCCCACCCCCACCTGCTTGGTGCTGGAGAGCGTGTCTCTGTGTCTCTGTACGGAGCGTGACTGTGACTAACTGGCACTTCAGCATTTGCATTGAAAAAAAGCGCTACTCTCTTTTGTTAAATAAAGATTTCCTTTCAAAGGAAATTATTACAGTGACCTGGCTTTTCAACCACCAGCCTGAGTCTGCCTGCAACTCTTTTTTTTCCCTTTGAATATTTCTCTGACTGCTCTGAAATATGTCGCATTGATTTTGATTTCTGACATTTCAGCACATATCTTGCTTTTCTGTGGTCTGCTGCGATTATTTTGAACGCAGTCATGTTCCAATCGCTCCACCGGGGCCTGTTTCCCCACTCCACCAGCTGAAAGGCTACATAAAATGTGAGTGGGTTGGGAAATATTCAAGGCCTGGTTTGGCATCACTCCTTTTATCAGAATCGATCTCCATGCCATTTAATTCCCAAAACCTTTTCTATACAAACTTTTTTTTTTTTGAAAGAAACAGCTTTGCAGCCAAACATTCTATAGCCTTGACCACCGAGCAAATGAAAAAGACCATAATCTGAATTGGAGATCTATTAGGGGTAAATCATTCTCTATGACTTTGAGGGCGACCTTTAATTAATGCCTATGGTTGCTCTCTCTCTCTCTCTCTGCTGAGGAGACCTCTGAAGTTGGGTGGGCATTAGTATTCACACGGCTGACTGGGGGTGGAATATATGCGAGAGCCACAGGCATTACCTCCCCTTTATTATTAAGCCTGTAAATTCATTAAAGACCTGCTGCTACTGCTGTACAGAAAAACAAGATTACAAGAAAAGGAAAACTAGAGCACAAACAAAAAAAAAAAAACCCACACAAGTCTTTCATTTCCAGCCCTGTTGATGCACCGATAGCTTGTTTAATTGGCTCAGAGTGTGTGGAAATACCTGTGTTTTTGGCATGCCAGTTAAAGGGGCTGCCCTTTGAAGCACAGCAGTGCACCTACACCCCAATAATTATGTCTATGATTCACATGCATGCTACAGGCGTAATCTGTAATGCACTTCGTCTCTGCAGAGCACTGTGTCATTCTGCACTCACAACTTGTGCTCTTTATAGATGGCGGCACTTACCGTGAGCTCCACCAAATGTGAAGATGGATCGATTTTAAATACAGGAATCATGTGATTTTTGTGGTAAAAGTCATGTAAAAAGAAATAAAACACAGGTATGCAGTAAGCGCTGTGCGTAATTACCAGATACCCTCCGGTTTAGCTGCACCAAACTTTGTAGGATGCACAAGAATGACATCCAGCATCAACACAACAACTGTGATCTAATTTTTATGGCTATTGTTTATTTATTTATTTCAGACATTGCCCATAAAGTCTGAATCATTCTGTGTATCGGATATTTTGACCCCACCCTCATTTTTCAATAATGTGAACACCAGCATGAGTAAACTAAGATGTTGTGACAGATTTAATTGACAACACAAACATGCAGTATTTGATTCTTTCAGGTAGTTTAGAAGTTTTGTGTTTTACTCGTGAACCCAGCAGGGTTCCCCTAATCACATGGTATGAAGGGCTGTGTATCAGAATTCATGGATTTGAGTTTATGCTCCCCCATGCAGGGATTAATTACATATTTCCGTCCTAACAGCTTTCTCATCAGGTACGAAGTCCTCTGTTGAGCTGAGATCTCTGGAAAGAGTGTCAGCCATCATTAAGGGGGTCAGAACAGAGGAAGTGTCCCTATTTTTAGTTCTGTTGGGATCTGGTTCACAAACCTGCCCGCAGCATTTTTAGCTACTTATATAGTCAGACTATGCGGAGGAGGCAGTGAGGTGGCCCAGTTGCCAATTACAAAACGTTTTTTTATTATTATTATTTTTTTTTTTTATAGTAACCAGACAGCTTAAAATGGTCTGAACTCTTATTAGCCCATCGAACAGGAACGTGGTAAAAATAAGAGTCTGTGGGAAGAGAGAAACTTCCCCAGGGAGAAAAGCGATCGGTCAGGGGCACTTTAATTTACTACTTTCTGTTTTTGCTGTGTAAACTTCAATAACAGGGCAGTCGTGCGCTACCATCGAGCCTCCGCCCAGGACCCCAGCTTTAGTGAAAAAAGAGCGGATGACTACTGAAATGCGTATGGCCACATTCTAATGAAATAGACTTAGTGAGCAACACTCAGTGGGTTGATTTGAGGTTGGCGTCACATTGAGTAGCTCTGCACATGCTCTCTTATTTCACTTGTTTGTTGTAGTATCTGAATCTGTTTATCTTGTCACTGAATGGAGTTGCTGCCTATTCTCTTTCAGTGCTTGCTGTCCCAGTTAATCACTCTTGGAGCTGGCCATGGAATTCTGTTTAAATGTGAGTCACTTGGTGCCGTCAGGGTGAGGTAGAATTCGGGTTAGTGTTTTTACTGTGCTATTGTCCAAAAGAGGGACACAGGTTATGACAGCAGGGAAGTGTGTAGCTCTAGCCTGCCCTTGTGTGAATCTCTGTTGGGCTATTTTATAATCTGTGCCACTGGAAAACTGGGCCTGCTTTTGGGTGTTTCTGCACCTGCCGTGCAGGTCAGATCCCCCTGGGCATCTTTCATTAAGCTGAGTGGAATCACAACCTGCTGAAATTAAACCTGAGAATGGAAAAACTCTGGCTGAGTCGCTCACCTTGTCTCGGTGCTGAAAGAAGAAACCCGATCCTGAGGTGGGGTTGCATCTCCACAAATTGGAGCAGCACAGGCTCACAGTGACCTGCGATACAGACAGTTATCTGTTTCACCCGCTACCTCCCCCACCCCCAGTCCCACTTCAACTGGAATCCCTTTACTTTAGCTCCAATGAGAATCACACACCTGACAAACTACTACTCAGACAGGAAATCCCGTCCCTTCCCAGAATGCAAAGCTGCTGACAGCCTTGGTACACTGACAGCCAAGACGCATCAGGGAGCTGTCATGTTCCGTTGGTGTGGCATTTTGATGATGTGTGTGTGTGTGTGTGTGTGTGTGTGTGTCTGTGTGTGTGTGTGTGTGTCTGTGTGTGTGTGCCAGGCCTATCACTCTCTCTGTCTTTCTCTCTTTCTTTTTCTACTTTCTGTGTTGACAAGAAGGAGCTTGACCCAACAGACCTTCATTAGCCGAGGTTGTTGAGCTTCGTAGAGATAACACCCAACAAAAAAAACCTGACAAATGCCCCCACCCGACACCCACCTCTCCTCAATTTGCTGCATCTCATGGCACGCAAAAAAAACCTCACAAAATGAAGGCAGAGCGGGAAAAAAATATCTTTGTGCAGAAGATTCTCTGAGAGGAATTTACAATCACCTCCAGCCCAGAGGGGCTGCTTCTTTCTCTCTCCTCTCATCTTGAGTGAGGGGGGGCAAGCCCAGTGACAGGCTGGGGGTTCGGGTTCTCGCAGAGACAATGCCCCGGCCCTCGGATGGAATTTAACAGCTCACATATCTGGCTTTTCTGCTGTATTTTTATACGTCTGTCAGCAACTGTCCCCGAAGATTAAGTCGACTTTTCCTGCTGCGGCAGCGTACTCGGTCCCTGCTCTCTGTGCACACCGGCTGACTGCATTCATTTATTAGGATTTATGACTCCGTCTGTCCATACTGGCACCCCTGACCCCCCGACCACCACCTGTCAACGTGCAAGGTAAAGACGGTGACATAAATCTGACATAAAGTTTAGCACTGAGGGACCATTGCTTGTCCTGCTTGCTACAGCATGTAAGTCCATCCAGAGAATGTGAGCTTCTGTAATTACAGGGAGGCAAATGTCCTCCAATGCAAATCCCAGTTGGGAGAGGAAAAAAAAACAATACAACTTTTTAAGTTAAAAAACAAAATTAAATACCCACAGGCCACAATAACCTCACCCTCACCCAAAATATTTTTAAAAATCCAAAACAATTATTATCTTCCTCTGATCTAAAAATGGCATAGTCTGTAAATTCTGGTAATATCTACTTTGTAAAACGGGCTGCTGTATTGTGCGTTCAAAACAGCAGAGTAACCATTCTATTAATGTTTGCATTATATTGTTATTCTGCAACAAACTGATCATACTTCACAGCAGATGCCAGATGTTGATGCTTTAAATCCTTGGTATCACATCGTATTACCTAAACCTTCACAGCACTGTAAGTCTTTGAGTTCACACAGAAACAGCCTCCTTGTAATACGGTGCTCTCCCCCAGCTGCTAGAACTTCTGGCTTTTTTAAGAAGGAAAGATACGCCATCTAGTGGTTAAAGGTAGAATACCGCGTAATTAAACCATGTTTGCTTTTGACGTTACGAGCATGTCAGTTTTTCTAGGCTAGTTGTTTTTATTTTTCGTGACACTATATTTTGTCATGTCCATATGCATGACACAAACCCACACGTGTCTATCAGTCTCCTAAATAAGGTCTTACAGCTGTGCTTCAGGTAAAAAAAAAACATTGGACATAGGTCCAAATTCCAACTATGTCCAAAAACACTTGAATTAAACATGAATTGACCATTAACTAAAATCAATTATTTGACAAGATGGCTGAAGCAAAATAACTTACCAGGACCAGAACCTGCCTTTGCTGTATCTATTAATTGTGGATTACAGTGAGTGTATTCAAATGAAATATTAAATTGGCCTCCAAATCGTACTAAATGTTTCAGTGAGAGATTTTGCGTGCAAAATTTTTCCTTAGGCGATCTTCAGGTCTCATACTTTTAGAGGGGGAAAAACACAACATACTGTCAAAGATTATCTGTCATATCAAAGTGTGAAAGGAGCAGTCTCCTGTGTTATATGCACACCTGCCTCTGACATATCCCATAATGCTTGCTGCCTTTTGGCACAGATTTAGGGTGCTGGCCTCGGTTTCTTTTTCTGTTACACGCAGGATATCCAACCAATTTAGGGAACTATTATGAAGACACTTAGGCTTTTCTGTAAATGAAGCTAGCTCAAACCATTGAATGTTGGCAAAAAGCATGATACTGCCACTTTTATGATTTATTTTATGCTAGGATTTTTGTTTCTGCTGTTAGTGTTTCTTTATGTACTCCATAGGTTACTTTACAGGGCCCTAGTCCTATCACATGCACTTGGGGCTTTACTTCTGTGTAGGACTTCCAGCACTGCCGACCCAGCTCTTTGCATTGTAAATCACTGTGGATTACAGCATCTGCTTCATACCTAATTATAATTTAAATATCATTTAATATATAATAAATATTATGTAATGTAATGAGGACAATTAAGATTTTTTGTTAATGGCACCTGCTCTAAATCAATTTAATGAGCACAAAATGTACATTAACAGTTAATAGCAATCTAGTTGTGAACCAAAACAGCCTCTTCAATAATTCAACTTCACCATGTTCAGCAAAGTCATCCTGCTAATTTTGTTGGTCTGCTTTATTATGCAGTCTCCTGGTAGTGTGTACTTTTGTTACATTATGAAAGCTCCCCCATTGCTTGAGGGATGTTAGTCCAAAGAAACAGGCAGGTGTTTGCCCTGGATGAAACTGATGAGGTCTCATCTCCCACAGGTAACCTGGGTCTTCAGCTGAAATTCAGGTTTGGGGGTGCAGTAGTTCCTTTCTTGAGGACTTGGCCAAAGATGGTATCCCTCCATCCCTGTTTCTTCATGTCCAGCAGTGTGAAGTGGTAAAGCATGTGTTTGGCACTGCTAGGAATGTAGCTGAGAAAGACCCCTTACAGCTGGAGAAAAGCGGTCCTGAATTCACTGGGGCCAGAACAACCGTGTTCCTGTTATCCACTGCACAGATGCATTTCAGGGAATTCCACAGCTGGTAGAAGTCTTCAGAAATCTTCCTCCAGTCTGCCACCTGCAGTGTTCAGCACAACATAAATCACAAATTTCCTGGCTTCTACAAACTGCTACAAAAATAATTGGCGTAACACAACCTACCACTAAAGGTAATCTCTGAGCAAACTGCTTTCAGGCAGTCCATGAAAATCATTTCAGACCCATCGCATAAATTATGCCCTGGGTATCAGCTTTTTGGCCTCAGGCAAGCAATAAAACTCTTGTAGTGTAAACTCAATAGAGACACATATTAATTTGCCTCTATGTCAATTACAGAAATCTAAACTGATATTCAAAAAACATAAAACACGATCCTGCCATTTTTCTTTTGGAAGATATGGTACTTGCTGTAGAAATTCTTTTTTATTTTAAAAGAAGATTTGTATATGTGTGTATTAGGGCTGCAACTAACAACTATTTTCATTATCAATTAATCTGCTGATAATTTTGTCGATGAATTGATTAATCGTGTGGTATATAAAACATCATAAAACAGTGAAAAATGCCCATTACAGTTTCCTAGAGCACAAGGTGATATCATTAAATGTCTTGTTTTGTGTGACCAACATTCCAAAACCCCAAAAAATACAATTTACTGTAACGTAAGACTAAGGAAAACAGAACATTCTCACTGTTGAGAACATAAAATGACTTAAACGATTAATTGATTGTCAAAATCGTTGGCGATTAATTGTCTTTTGATCGACTAATCCATTAATTGATCATTGCAGCTCTAGTGTATATATGTGTACCACATACTCTATTACAATACCTAATATATGCATGTGCATATGTGTGACATAGTGTGGAGGTACAGGCCTTGTCACAGTGCAAACTGCCTGCTTCCCTGCAGTGTATAGGGCATAGTGTGGCCTTTAGTTTCAGTGGCCATTATTTTCATGATGTAATGACAGTCACCTTATTTTTAGACACACACACACATCCACATGTAGAACTCTGCAGCACCATATAAAGTTACAACTACACTCAGATAAAATCCAATCAGCCTTAGAGAGGTTCCACTACATTTACAAAATCTCTCTCTGTAGAGAGTACTGTAAACTCCAATACACATATCTCCAATGAACAAAATCTACTCAAACACTTCTCCAGCATATTTGAGTATATATTGTATAAGCATAAGTGTATACTTAACTTTTTATAGCCATGTATACTTTAACATGACTCAGGTCTGACACTAAAATCACTACTTACTGTATCAGGTATTTCCATTCAGAGGAGATGAAAGTGAGTTTGTACAGGTGTTTGAAAGCTTCAGTTTTCACAAACACCCAACACCACGGCCGGGGGACCTCGTCATGTTTCCACCATGTGGGAGCTATTTTAGCCGCTGTTTAAAATAGCCTTCAGGGCAGAGAGCTGCACCTGGGAGCAGCCCTGCCTGCTCACTGTGCTGCAGGGCTGGGCTGGGTTTGGGCCCAGGCTGGGCAGGGAGGCCGAGGAGAGCATTCTGGGGGAAATTCTGCAATATTTTATCAACACTGAATAAATCAAAGCCACAGGATGACTTCAGAAGGGAGCAGTCTCAGGGGTTTCTCAGCAACTGTGAACAGGTGATCGAATGTCAATATGTATTTCATAAGCCTTCATCAGGGTTATGATTCGTTAACCTGAGAAAGAGCCTCTGAGACCGTAATGGAAAACTGCAAATAAAATCTGAGAATTCAGTTGCATGTTTTTTGATCTTTTTATAGATTTTACCATAAGATTACTTTGCATAGTTTAATTAAAATCTTACTTGAATGAAAGTGAACTCTTGGGCAGGAAGAAAGATCATTTCCTGTTCGAACAGAGGAGAATGTTTATGCTTTTTGTGCTTTTTAATTGCTCCAGCCCTTAGGAATAAGGGAAGACTATGAAATATGAGCAGAGAATTTTTTTTTCTTGACACAGATGCTTCTACTGCACACTGTTCTACAGTCTCTCTGCATTCTGGTGTTTTAAAATTTAATGTCGTTCTCCAGAGTGCGTTTGAAGTGCTGTTTTTGACATGTGCCCTCTTCACCCTGCCTAATGGTCTCTCCTGTGTGCCTGCCAGGTTGGAGAGGAGGTTAGAGGCAGTGAACAGCAAGTTTGAGGAGCTCGATGAGGCAGCGAGGCTACTCACCGAGCGCCTTGAGCAGCACAAACGGACATTTGCTCTCCAAGCCCATCAGGACCAGGTGTGGGTGTCCCTTTTAGAGGAAAAGTACGTTCCTCTTCTTCCTCCGCTATTGAATGATGAAGACCCATTGAGATTAGCGTTTTTTCAAAGGGGGCCTGTCATATGCACATGGTTACAGTGACAACATCACAGTAACAAGACTCATAAACAGGTAAAATTAGAGAGTGGTATTAACATGTCCAGTTCAAACCACATTATCGTAGGTCTGACACCTACCAGCATGGCTGTGGTCATGGTGCTATAACCAGATCTGAAATCAGGTTGTCCATAATTTATTATCAGGTAGAAATCATTTCACCTGAGAACAGACCTGGGGTTCTACCAGTTTTTCAGGAAGGAAAGGTTTGGTTTGGGACAGTAGTTGTTGGGGCCTGACTGCTCATATGCTGATTTTCTGGCCCTGGGGGACAGAACACTGCCGGTCTTCACAGCTATAGAGTGAAGCTATTTTGGATGCCCTCAGCATACTCACATGTATCACCAGAATGAAGTCAGATTTTTTCAAAAGCACTCCACCATGTTTGTTTCAGGTTCAAAATAACTACACAGTTAAATGCAACAAAGCATGCAACCTAATACCAGTCAGGCCTCAATACAGCTCCATCAGTAGGTTCCAATGCACACTTCCATAATATCCAAAACCAATAATGATTGATCCTGCACTGCTTTTCAACTGCAGGTTCACCACAGCGGAGACCAACCTGTTCTTCAGCTATGTGGCGGACACGTTTCACTGCTGCCGCTCACAGGTGGTGCGGAGACTTCCAGACCTGGCTCACAGTTTGCCCACCACAGCATGCATCCTACGCAGGAAAATCAAGAACCGGCGGATCAACGTGGCGTGGGAGTCCGCCCTCAGAGACCTGGGGCTGAGCAACATGGACGCCAAGATCTTGTGCGCCTTCTTTGTGACGCAGGGCTACCAGGCAGAATATTATGGCCCCGTCCCGAGGCGGACGCTGGCTGAGGATGTGGAGGTGCTCATTAGGAAGGTGGTGAAGAACCAGGGCCTGCGGGACAGCCTGCTGAGAGCTGTGCAGGTAGTGGACAAGGGGAAGGCCGGAGCCCTAGCGTCTGACTCAGCCAAAGAGCAAAAACCAGCTTCCTCCATAAAGGAACATTTTTCAAATCAAGTGACCCACTGATCAACAGCATGGGCCATCGCTGGTTACATCAGCAGAACGCACTGCAAAACAGCCTATGCTCACTGTAGAGCTGATTTCCTCAAGATACTTTTTGAACGCACAGAAAAATAAGATACTGAAGTCATTGCGACATGCAGAGAATAAGACTTTTATTTCAGGGGTGTATTGATCAATCAGCCAATGGGCTTAAAATAGTATAGCAACCATCAGCTGATTTGTTTGTGTAATTTCTGCTTTTTAGCTGATGCACTGCATAACCCAAATTCTAAAAAAAGATACAGGATATAATGAAGGTAGTAAAGCAGAATAATTATCCTTTAATTAGCCATGGCCTCTTTGTTACCCTTCATGTTTCGAATGTTGATTTGGGGGATAGAGCTGATGAAAGAATAGTCTTGACACTTAGAATTAATGTTGTACTTCTTTTGTTGATTGGAGTTGGATGAGAAAACCCTGTACATTCAGTAGGAGAGATTTTTGTATGTTGGGGTTTGGAAGCCACATAAAATAGTGTGTTTTTGCATTTGCATTTTTTTTTTTTTTTTTTTTTTTTTAGACGTTATAAATAACAGAGTTTAGATGCTCACCCTTTCAGTACCCAAGGGGTCAGAGCCTGTAAGCAAACAGGAAACAAAAACCTCAAAAAGGCATAAAATTCATTGAGAAAAGAAAACAACCTCCCTTACCAAAGATGAGAGACGTTGTGCGATTAATTAACAGTGTTCATTCAGCAGTTTTCACCAAACTGCAATGTGTGTGTGCTTGTTTGCCCAACGATGGTTTCAGGTTATCAAATGGCAAAGCTGAATAATGGCAATGTAGCCTGTTCAGGAGTGCCTTCTATAAATATTTAAAAATAAATATATTACCTTTTTATCAGAATTCTGGGGTAAGGGACTTTGTTTAAAAGGTTTTTCTTTTTTTATTATTTTATCATTAATTATTTTGCTGGAACTGATTAGTCCATGAGACAACAATTGTTTTAAATGGTTGTTGGCCTAATTCACAAAACGTCACCTTTGTTTAGAATATCATTCTTTGGGACAAAACTATACAGTCATTCAACTAACTATTTCAAATTTGTGAGATAATATTTTAAATCCGAGTAACCTGGTGACATCAGGCAACTTAGCTTTCCATCTACACTCACTTCAGCTTTATCCCGTTTATTTTTCGTTTGCCGATAGAAATAATCTGGATTTAGTAAAGTAATAAGGCTTTTCTGTTCAGTCTCAACAAACTATGCTGTCTGTCATATTGGGTTCTTTCATTAAGGCGCCAAATCCAGGGAAGAATGCCCAAAATTACTGACCTCAAGTGGCTCCAGAACAAATGAAACCATGGCGTTTCATTTGAATCATGTTTTTAAATTCTCTGCTGAAGACTTTCTGTGCTGCAATACATTCGCTGTAAGGAACAGGAAGGTTGTCTTACCAAAAACAAAATCCGGTTTACAGCCTCTTACAAAACTGTTAAATCTACACAGGGAGTTATCACTATCGAGGTAAGTGAGCGGTAGTCACTGTAAAATACGTGTACTGTTGAAAATAGACTGCCTTTGGCGTGTTTGAATGCATGTTAACATGCAATGTTGTCTAGACGTGTGTCTAAATGTGAAGTACTGTAGTTGGTTTTCAATCACATTTGTACGCCGTACCTAGTTTGTGGCGTAAATGGATTTAGTGGCACAGGTAGTTATACAGCGCAAGGCCGGTTAGCTCAGTTGGTTAGAGCGTGGTGCTAATAACGCCAAGGTCGCGGGTTCGATCCCCGTACGGGCCATTGTATTTTGAGTATGTGTTGTATTATACATATAATTTATTACCAGGTGATTTTTTAGCTACATGATATAGAAGACATGTATTTGTAGGACCAATCGTTACGTGAAAAGCATGTCCATATTTACTACCGTGCTATAAGGTTAGAGTACTCTTCAACCCTTGTAAATGCCCACATTTTCTTTCTTTTTTGCACGGACTACGCAGCCAACTTGTGTTAGCTAATTAGTAACGGTCTTGTTCGTCCTTTGAATTTGCAAGCGATTAAGTTAACTAATGTTGGGTGTGTTCGTGTTGTCTTTGTGATTAGATGTGAGAGCACTACTCCCCTCTTTTGAAGAGTTGTGGATATCTGAAAGGTTTTATCCAATAATTTAAACAGACGGCAGCAGATAATGATAAATTAACTCCGTATTAGTTGTGCAAGCTCATCTTCTTTAGCCGTTTTAAAAGATGCCAGTCAGCAAATACCCTGACTGAGAAGATTTGATTATTTTCCTGTAAACAACATATGTGTGGCCATCTGATAGCTAGTTAGCTTGCTAGCAATATAAGTAGCCCTTGCTCTCAGGGAATGGATGTGGTTAAGAAAACAGAACTATAATTAAGTTAATGAATGCTATTGCAAAAGGGTTATCTTAATTTGTGAAGTTTTTTAAATTTCATCTTCCATTGAAGTGTTGTATTTGTACAAATATAGAACATTATTTTGTAACAAAATACATTTTTATAATGTAATGCATTCTATTTTGACGCAACATATGTTTGCACTTGCACACTGATGCGATACTAGCATAGCTAGTTTTGTTTAAGTACTGTAATTCGCACATTGTCGTCATCAAACAAGTGGCATACTCTGCAAAGTCTTTACAGATGAAAGACACTTATTGAGAAATAAAATTTGAAAAATCCTCAACAAATGCTACTAAATCACAACGTTTGCAAATCGTTCATACATCACAAAACTGTTTCAGTTCTAATCTAACCACAAAGCAAGCCTGCAACCAGGACCTCGTGGCGCAACGGTAGCGCGTCTGACTCCAGATCAGAAGGTTGCGTGTTCAAATCACGTCGGGGTCATCGCTTTTACCTGTCAGTCTATTTTTCTTTCATGATTTTGGTTAAGTGATACGACAAGCCATAACTCTCCAGCGCATTACAGAGGATCAATTAACTAATGCCCGATTACAAATAAATGGTTATCTAGCCAAATATGTCTTGCCTACAGATGAGACGGAAAACCTTACTTTAGCACATTTGGCTTTATCTGCAAAACAGTTTTAAATGATTGCCAAGAAGAGCTCTTCGGTAAATTTGATCTAGGAAGTTTTCAGCAGTTTTCAACTGCAGTTGTAAACACCAAGACAACGCAGTTTTTTTAATTCAATCATTCAATTAACCCTTGTATTATGTTCGTTTTTTTCCCCCTTACTTTGGTGTTCCCGGTCAAATTTGACCGGTCTGGTTTACCAGTTCTTACATTAAAACAAAAAACATAATTCAAACATGCTGAAAACAAGATGTCCAACTAAATAAATAGGGTGTCTGTGAGAAGATCTGATACATAGTTTATTCTGTAAAGTGGCTCACGTGAGGGGATTAGGCACAAAAGCACTGGAAAGAGACAGGTTCCCATAACAAATACCTAATTGTTTAATTTGGAAATATATAATTGTTTAATGGAGCAAAATTGGGCGCCTGTGGGGGATGGTCACATAAGCGTGAGAAAGGGACAGGTTCCCATAACAAATACCTAATTGTTTAATTTGGAAATATATAATTGCGTGAGAAAGGGACAGGTTCCCATAATTGATGTGGATGGCAAGAAATGAAAGTAATCTCGTATGCCGGTCACTTTTGACCTGGAACTCCACTGGTTAAGGTAAAACAGTAACTATGCTTAATGAGGTTCATTGTTGAAAATCGCGATTCCTCCCCTCATGTCTTGTGCGTTGGTGGTATAGTGGTTAGCATAGCTGCCTTCCAAGCAGTTGACCCGGGTTCGATTCCCGGCCAACGCAATGTTCCTTTTTCGAAAAGTATAGGGACTTGAAGATATGAGAAATTTGCTAAAAACTTTGTGTAGGGATTTCTGGTACCTATGCCGCACACAATACCTGTATCGCAAAGGTAGTAATAATCAGGCATAAACCCCTTGATACCAAATGACATTTGATATTTGCTGTAAGTGAGTAAAAACTGTGACTGGTATGCTCAAGTTAGACACGGTCTAGTCTGTAAGGTTCCTGCACGCCTTGCATTAACACAAGTTTTCAACATTCTTATGTTACCCGTCCTAATTCATGCGACTCTGTCCTTCGTCCATTTGCATGGGCGGGTCGATTTTTGGATGCTGTGGATGCTGGAGTGTGCGCCGCCCCCTCAAAGCTATGTCCGGAGTCAGAGCGCGCACGCTGTCAAAAGCAGCTGATAGCGCACGCGAAAGAGCAGTCCAGAGCTACCTCAGAGCACCTTGCTACCTACGAACAATGGCATCGGAGGAACTGGCTAGGAAATTGCAGCGTAGGTTAGCAGCAGAGCAATCGTCTCTCCCGGACCTGTGTGTACTAGACAACCGGGCAAAAGCGAGTGAGGCAGAGACGCAGGAAAAATCGGCTGTTCTGAATGGAAATGCCACATCCGAACTCACAGCAAAACTCACCAGAAGACTGGACATTAATGAGGGCAACGCCGAACCAAAACAGGCTAAGATTTTTAATCCCTACACAGAGTTCAAAGAATTTTCGAGGAAACAGATAAAAGACATGGAGAAAATGTTTAAACGGTAAGAAAGAACATTTTTCGTGTAGCTATTACCATTAAGAAATCAGTCTGCGCTTGATTTATTCAGCACTGCCGCAGCTGTGTCTCATTGGCGTGTGTGTATTGAGCTAACCTGGAGATTATTCTAAAATGGGAAACTATTAACGGAACGTTGCTACTATACAAATATTGCTGCTTGACTACTGATGTCTAAATGCATTTACTGGTAAATTTTTCTAGTTCCTTCACTGTTCAGGTAAAGCTTTGTGTTTTCCACTCAGGCTGTAAGGGTCTAACACAGAGATGAGCTACTTGTCTTTAAGCCATCAATATGCAGTTGCATTTTAAGAAGTCTGCAGTGTGCTCAGCTATTCCTCCCAATCTCACCTTGACCCCTTTGCAGATGTTTTGAGTGGGGGTGGGTACAGACAGAGTTTTAGTGAGCTGTTTTCCCCTGTGGAACAGTGGGTGGCTCAGACTTGCTCTGCTCTGGAACTGGGCTTTGGCACATACATCCTCAATGTTAGTGCAATGTTTTTTCAGGAAACTACTACTGTGCTACTTTCCCTTTTTATATCTAGGACAAGGGCCACTTTCTTGAATCGTATCTCCGTGTAACAGTGACAGGCACTCTGTTTGCGTTCCCCTCTCCTCTCCATGTGACAATGGCATCTTTGTGCCTTGAGTGGGCAGCAGAGAGGGGTGATCGGCCACTATCTCTCATCTGTCCCCAGAGAGCCATTCATGTCCTCTGGCTTTGTGTTCCTGTCCACTCACGCTCCCCATGCACCTCTCAACCCACGGCATACAGAAACAGGGCAGTCTTAGTTAGGGAAATGGGTCGTTCCCAGGCGGTTCTGGAAGAGAGCAGGAAACCAGAGCCGTTCCTTCAGGAGCTGCTGCTGTCTTGGTGCAGATGCCCTGCTGCTCATGTGGGGGTCCAGGGCTGTGCTTCTGAAGCTCTTGTGACTGACTTGAACATATGTGCACTCACACACACTCTCACACACACACACACACAATCACGCATACACACACACACAGGGTACAGGTCTCTACCCATATCACACACACACACACACAGGGTACAGGTCTGTACCCATATCTCACACACACACACACACACACACACACAGTGATTGCCCCAGATTCTGTATCTCATCTTGGGTGCAGATGATGTCTCCCATCCCCTCCATCTCATCACCCTCTTCTGCGGTTCTGCTTCCACCTCTCTATGGAAACGTCAGCCCCATTTTCTCATTGTTGCAGCCCCAATGAGCTCTCAGCTCTCCTCCAGCACAAATAGCTGTCCGGTGCTGATTGCTATCTCCTGCCACACGTTGTCCTTGTGACATACCAGAATGAACGCTGCGTATTTCTACCAAAAATAGACAAAGCTGTTTTTCGGCTTCTGATTGAATGATGTATCCTTTTCATTGAATGGTTTATCTTTCTCTCTCAGAGAGTGTGAGGAGAAAAATGTCCATTTGCAGAACTGCTGACTCATAATTCTCCCAAACTTATTCTCACCTGATTTTATTAATATTTTCCTGGCATGGCTGGAGGAAGCAAAACACCACCTCACATGGGAGGTTTATCTCGATCACCCAAGAACATTTTGAACTAAAATGGCATGTCGGCCAGACTGTAACAACACTGACAAGACTACTGTAAGTCCCAGTGGATATTCTCTGTGTTAATGGGGGTAGTGTGCAGTGTTTGACAGTGTGTTAGCGCGGGATGGGAATGCATAGTGAGGATCAGAGAGCGCATTCTTCTGCGCTGCAGCAGGCCCGGTGTGGGACGAGCACGGGGAACAATGTGCATTCCCTGCCATCCTCCATGGCACGGCGACAGCGCCAGGGCCGGGCCGTGGGCGGGCCGCTGTGCTAGAATGTGCCAGCCGAACCGCGGGCACGGCCTTGGCAGCCGAACGGCCCCCGCACGCACCTCCTCTCCTCTCTCTCGCGTGCGCTGCCTTTTGTCCCGCTCGCTTGTTTTCCCCTCTTTCCAGACCTCGCGTCACATTCCCAACCGTCTGAAAAACACATTTTCCAACTATTTATGGTATGTTTCACCACAGGGTTTACATGAAACAAATTTAAACAAATATTTCTCCCCAAAATGAAGAGAAAAAGAGAATAAAGCTGTCTTCATTCCATGTTATTTAATCTTGCCGCACACCACATGTTAGATGTCAAGCCACCTATAATGACCCATTCCACAAACTGCAAAGCTATTAATTTTGAAATACTGCCCCCACACACACACACACACTCTGTAATGAATGTACTTTGTGTGATTATCAGTAGGGTGGGGGCCTATGGACTGTTTACTCCCTAATCTGGGGTGGGGAGCTGTGTGTTGATGCGCAGTTGTTTTCTGCAGCAGTTGTCTGCAGTTGCTGTAGCAGTCAGCAGAGCGGGGTGATCAGCTGCTCTGCGCAGGCGGGGGGTGAATGAACGGGGCCCCAGCTGTCTTACGGGGGGTCAGCTTTATGGGGGGCTGTTTTGGGGGGTGGGAACTACATTTCCAGGGGACCTAATAAAGTAAGGCTGAGAGAATGGGGGCGGGGAAGGTGCAGGATTAAGCTGGGCGCAGGGTTCAGACAGTGGGGCTGGTTGAAGGAAAGGGGAGAGGTAGACTTCAGGAGAGCTGATGAAGGTCCGGTCTGATTATGCGTATCTGATATGAGGTGTGGCTATTAAATAACGAAGGGCTTATGTAAATCGAACCACTGCTCGCGTCTTCAGTTCGCTGTTCCATTTCAAACGAAATTTCAAATTGATGCGTTGCTCGATTTTTGAGCCAACTGTCTTTACAACACATCAGAAAAACGCATCCAATTCAAGTGATGCATAACAGCGAACTGAAGACGTGAACAGACTGAAACTTTCAGGGGTTGTTTATGCTTGCCCATTGGTCAATGTATACCATGTGGTTCACACATGCACGCTGTGGTTTGTCTTGGATAAGCCCAGTCTTGTTGTTTAATAGGCATGCCTCGTAGAATGGGTGAGGATGAGGGAAAGCGTTTTAGAGGGGTGGAAATGGAGGGGAGAAGGGATGGATGGCCTTCGCTCCCCCCTACAGCTGCTCTGAGCTCACACCCTAAACCCCCCATACAGAGACTGCACCCCTCTGACAGCTGTGTGAAAAGAGCTATTTATACCCAGTGTGGCAAATGCTCTCACCAGGCCCGACCTGCCTGCCCCAGCCTGCTTCTGCCTGCCCCCCAGCCCCCAGTGAGCCCCAGCCTGCTTCTGCCTGCCCCCCCCAGCCCCCAGTGAGCCCCAGCCTGCTTCTGCCTGCCCCCCCCAGCCCCCAGTGAGCCCCAGCCTGCTTCTGCCTGCCCCCCCAGCCCCCCAGTGAGCCCCAGCCTGCTTCTGCCTGCCCCCCAGCCCCAGTGAGCCCCAGCCTGCTTCTGCCTGCCCCCCAGCCCCTTATGAGCTCCAGCCTGCCCGCCCCCCACCTCGCCCAGCCTCCCCAAGCCCCCTGTGAGCTCCAGGGTCACTGTGCTCCCAAAGCAGCTCTGATGCTGTGTCTGTATCTACACAAACTCCACACTGCTCTCTTTGTGCCGTACTGTCTCCTCACTAACACCGAAAACAACGGTGCCTTCAAAACCTCATTCATCACTGCGGTGCACCTGAAGTGGTGTAGGGTCTTCTCTGTTTCTCAGACATCGGTGTCTAATGAAGCATGAATGGGAGGCAAAATGCACAGTAACCCAAAGTGAGGCTATGGATAAAGTAGGACAGCTCTGGACCAGAGGGAATATCCTGTGGCTGTCTTATTTCATGCTGGAAGTATGTCAGCCAGGTGGTGACAGCCGGTCTGTGTGTGTTCAACATCAGCTGTGACCGACTTACGGCTTATCAAACCTCCATTTGAGTGGTCTCCATCCCTGCAGGCCTGGGAATGGGGTGTCTCCCCTGATACTCGACCACCACTAATGTGCGGCACTGACCTTGGTGACCCATGATAAAAATCGGTGCACTCTAAAGGGGGGGTGGGTGGGGGTTCTTAAACTTGTTCTGCACAGGACCCAAAGCAGAAATCCAGCGCCGCTCAAGTGCAGGGCTGACCTTTGTGATCTATGAAAGGGGCCGGTAATCTCTAAAGAGGGGGAGGTTCTTCAACTTGTTTTGTATGGGACCCAACTCAGAAATCCAATGCATCCCCAGGGCCCAAAACTAGAAATCTACAACTTCTAGCAACCTAAAATATGTTCAGAAATTCCCACAGGTCTCTCAGATCTATCCCTGGCATTGAGATTATGAAAAGCATTGTCTTTTTGTTTCATTTTGAACAATGTATTTGCTACTTTCATTTGCTTTGATTGTGCTGTGGCGACCCACCTCAGCGTATTACTGACCCATTCCGGGCGCTGACCCCTGGTGTAAGGCCCTCCGCTCTGGGGCCAGGAGCCTGGGCGCAGTCAGGAGGTTGCCCGGGCCGTCTCGCTCAGATAACATCTCGCTCGTTTGTGGCTGTGGCTGGAAATAGAAAGTGCGGCGGATTGAAGTGGGGTCCCCTCCCTTGCCTCTGGAACAGTACCGGTGCATGTGGAGCTCTGCCAGCAGCTGGCTGACCCAGCCACACTGGGCATTGTTGGCCAGGACTCGAGGGACCGCAGACCCCACACCCCACTGATAGCATCACAGTTTGCCCTCAGCTGATTAGCATTAAATGGTATTGCACTTCAGAAAATAAATTGTAAAAAAAAATGTCAGAGACTGAATGGTTGGCATTGTTTAAAATAAGGCAGGGCAGATGTTTTTTGTCATGACACAGCTGGTTATTAATTCCTATATTTTAGGAATGGGCTTTGTTTTATGACCAGCCTGAAACCTATCCTGTGCCTTTTCAATCCCCCCCCCCACACATGTCCAGGTATGACTCTGGGAAGGATGGCTTCATCGACCTGATGGAGCTGAAGATGATGATGGAGAAGCTGGGAGCTCCACAGACCCACCTGGGCCTGAAGAACATGATCAAGGAGGTGGACGAGGACTTTGACGGCAAGCTCAGCTTCAGAGAGGTGACGTTCCTTCCCTCTCCTCGAGCTGGCCCCGTTAATGTTTACAGCCATTTAATTTCCGCCCAAGGCAACGTTTAAGTCCATTGTGATGAATGACACAAAGGGCAAATTTAGACTCTGATTGTGATTCACGAGGGCACAGTGAACGGGTGGGGGGGAAGGAGGAGTACAGCTGAGTCTGGTGGAATGAATCGAGGGGTAAGGGTGGGGAGGAGGATGGAGGGCATACAGACTGAGTGACACGCACAGCAGAGATAGATATGAAGTAAAGCCCAGTTTTCTGTGCTAATTGGGCCCCCGATATAGCCACACATGGGCCTTTTCTGTGGCACTCCAGAAGTCTGTTCGCTGTATCTGGCTATTTTTAACCCATCCGTAGCAGTAATTTGTTTATTGAAATGCCACAAGGAGGTGTGTTTCATTATCACCAGTTATAGTGTGGGGAGTGACGATGCTGTGTGACAAAACTGGTTGTGTGGCGCTAGCTAGAGACAAGAGTGAGATAAGCTTTTTGAGAGTTAACAGGTGCCATGCCTCTCTCGTTTTGT
This sequence comes from Albula goreensis, assembly GCA_022829145.1. Taxonomy (NCBI): domain Eukaryota; kingdom Metazoa; phylum Chordata; class Actinopteri; order Albuliformes; family Albulidae; genus Albula; species Albula goreensis. The sequence goes on from CM040751.1 coordinate 36,469,276, forward strand.
CTCTCCCTCTCTCTCTCTCTCTCTGATTTTTGTGTCTACCGAGCACTTTCTCTCCTCTAGGAGGGGTGACAGGTGATAACTGCAGGTTTATAGAAGCACAGAGACTCTATGCCTCATGCTCCATCCTTGCCTCTTTCAACCAGTAGAAATAGCAGCAAGTTAATAAAAAAGGGTGAGATCACAAGGGGACATGTCCCAAAAAAGGCTCTAAGGGGAAGGACTGGCTGACGTTCAATAGGGATGAAACAACAAAAGGTCACTAAGACCTTTAACAAAGACATTTAAATGAACCTGATCTTCTAGCGCTTCTTTGGGTGGAAATGACTCCGATGCTGGAGGTGCCACAGTCTCGTACTTTTATTTTTCCCTTCTTTATCAAATGTTTTTCACCTAATATCTTGGATGGGCAAGAGTGTCCCTCCCTAAAGCTGCTCTCACTTGTGTGGCTGTGACTGTGTGACTGTGATTGTGACTGTGTGACTGTGACTTTGTGCCCGCAGTTTCTGCTCATTTTCCGGAGGGCCGCGGCGGGCGAGTTGAAGGAGGAGAGCGGGCTGATGGCGCTGGCGAGGCTCTCTGAGATTGACGTATCCACCGAGGGTGTTCTGGGAGCGCGTGACTTCTTTGAGGCCAAGGTATGAGGACACGGAGACTGTTAGCACAGGATTTCCAAACCCCATTGTTATTCTGTACATTTGAGCATTATCAACTAGATTGGTATTGATTTTGTGAGTGTGCTAGTATGCAGTGCAATTTCAATTCTCCAAATTTCAAAAAAAAATTCATTATAATGAAAAAAATTCAACAGCTAATCACACATTTGCATTTGCACTTTAAATATGGAATGATTTACATTGATGACGAGAACTGATTGTACCGTGGGTGTTTGTGTGCTTTGCATTCTAATGATAAGAGGAGAGGTAAGAGGAAATGGAGCTGAATTGGAGTTGGTTATTTGATGCTTGCGTGTTCCATTTATGCCATATATTTTCCATATTTTTCCAGCTCAGATCTCTATGATTGTGATCAGTATTTCCCTGGGACACAGTGCCCTCTGGTGGTTACATTGAGTAACACACCTATCTGTCAAACTTTTTTGCTGGCTGAAATGCTTTTTGAAATCAGTGGTTTTTTAAAGGTACAATTTCCTGATATAAACAGTATATTATTCACGTTGCACTGTTAATAATATATTGTTAAAGGCTGTAAACTTCCCCTTCTCCATACAGGTTCAGGCCTTAGCCGTCAGCAGCAAGTTTGAGGCTGAAATCCGGGAGGAACAAGAGGAAAGGAAGCGCTTGGAGCTAGAGAGGAAGCAGAGACGCGCAGCTTTCAAAGAGCTGCAGTCCACTTTCTGCCCTTAGAGCCCCGCTCAGCCTAAACCTCCCTCTCCAAAATCATGGCCAGAGAATCCACGCATTCCTACTGACAAGACCACAGCCCTGACCAGCAGCTGAGTCCAGTTACGCACTCAGTGCATCTGCACCCAAAATGACTTCATCGTCACATTGTAAGCTGAGCTGGAGGGAGGGCTACGGGCAGCTGCCATCTTGCTATATCATCCTCAGAATGTTGCATCATAGTAACAATATCATGTGACTTCTAAATTACTGGACCAATGTGAGAAATTACTCTGCTAGCTGGACCAGTAGCCTGTTAGATCATTAGCTAATGTGCCTGTGGAGTACCTGCCTCTTAAAACATTCTATATATTTTGTTTATCAGCTAATTGACATCAGTGTGGTAGAAATTGCTCATAAGCGGCAATGAAAATGCTTTTATGTTTTTAAGAAAAGAATTATTAAAATGACAGAGTTAACAGTGAGCTATTACAATTGTTTTTGAAACTGATCCTACGTGATTTTGCAACGAGCTCATTACAGAAATCTTGTGAATTTGGGAAGCTTAACACAACTATTGTAAGTTAGCATTTGTTGATTGGAGCACGTTTTGATGTTGATTGATAGTACTAAAATGACAGAAAGAGCACTGTTTTGACAAAGGGTTATAGTTGAAATACCTTATTTTACTTAATACACATTTTGTTTGAACATTTTTGTTGTGGAACATTCTGTAGCCACTTATGATGTTTGTATTTTGCAATCACTTGTATTATAGGATGAGTGCCTGTCTGATTTACAAAATGTAAGGTTAAGCTAGCCAAAATCTTGGTTTTCAATATTATATTAATATTATGTGTATTTAATGCTTTTGTTTTTAGTGTATGGCATTCAAGTTATTAAAGACACTGGTCGTCACAGCAGCATTTTATTTTTGTTTGTGTAGAATTGAAATAATGAAAAGTATTGTATTTTTGCAGAAATAAAATGAGATTATAATTGTGTATGCTTTTATGTTAGCAATTTTGCATTATTGCTTTTGTCTGTAAGATAAAACAGCAGTTTTACTAGAGTAAAGCCAAATATGTTCAGATTTTGATTGTACAAATACAGAAATTCCAGGTTTCAGAGGTTCTTTCCCTTCTCATGTAAAGCAGTTTTTGTAGATTCATAATCAGTTGTATGAAAGTATATGAAAAAATCATAAAAAGATAAACATGGTATGAATACTATGGACTGGAAAAAGAAGTTTGTCAGTCACAAGTCAGTGCCCGGGAGGTAACACATTTCTCTTTAAAACAAATGTTTTGGCTTTTTTATGGCGTGGGGGGTAAAAGGTGTGTGTTAATAATATAACTGACATGTCCAGTGGTTGGGCATTCCAGTGCTAACCATGCTTTTACCAGCAATCAACGGCTGTCAAAATCAGCGGGGAAACACTGGGTGCTATGCCCTAGGGTAAAATCATCCACAAGGTGGTTAAACTCATAAATCCAACCACTCTTTAGTGACCTTCCCTGGCCTACTTACAACCTGCATGTACGTGGTGTAAACATATTTTGACTCAATTCCTCCAACATCACATGTAATTGGTGTCATATTTGAGTGCCTCATGAATTGGAGGGTTATTGTCAGGGGTAAAAGTAGTTTTAAATTCTTGTCGGTACTATTACCAAACCCTTCATCTCTCTCTCTTTTTCATGCATTTTAAAATAGCTTTATAGCAGGCAGCCGCTCTCCCATCTTCCTGGTACTGCGTACCGGACCGTACCGGCTTACTTTCACCCCTGGTTATTGTGCAGCCACTTCAATTTTATTGGCTCACGGCAGGGCTGAGTACATTGCTCAATTATGGATGGGGAAGAAAAGGGTCCGTGTTGTGAAACTTGAGTAAGCTTCCTACTGTTTGAACAAAGCATCAGCATTACCGCCACATAAAGGTGTTTTTCCCTTTTCAGTTCGACAGAATTGCATTTTGTGTTTATATTCAAATGGGCTGCACATGGATACTCTTGATCATTCCGTCAGATTGATGGATTTTGTGGAGTCAAACCGTTCAGCAGCACTGTCTTGTTCACTCATATTTAGCAATAACACAAGGCAGTTCATACAGCTACAATACTGAGAATCTAAGTAACTTGGCCCAGTAACAATGGTAGAGGGGGTGCACTGCTTTGCAAATTGCACACTACCTATTTCCTATATTGAGCATGGCTAGGGACCTATGGCCATAAGGGAGCAGAAGCTGTTTATACTGAAGCAAAGCATGTGTAGGCTCAATGCCTGGATGTTACTGTTGGAGCTTAAAATGAGAGATCTGTTGGAAGTAACTTGTGAGAATGTGCTTAGTGAACACACCAGTTGCCCACCATGACTTAGAGAAAGAAAACTATTTCATGATCACCTACTGGCTGTGGCCAATAAATCAGGGACACATAATCCTACCCAAATTTAATAACTAATGCCATAATTGTGACATACTACCTGCCTGGACACATCCAGTGTGCATATGCCTATAAATTTCTACAAAAATGTGAAATATCTGATAAAAAGGTGAATCTGTGGATAGTAAGTGACAGGTAGACATACTTTTCAGCCACACTAGATATACTCTGACAAGGCCCGAATATATCCTCAGTGCATTATGTCTTTAATTGTTTAATTTAAACATTGGTTTTAAATCACACTACTGCTCAGCTATCATTATAACTACTTTAAGACTCCTTCAAGCGTATTATCAGTCATTATCTAACTCATTGTGAGGTGTCACTGCATGGTACAGAAATGCATAGGTTTTGCGGCAGAAAATCCCAGTCCATCCGGGTCCCTAGTGAGCTATATGTGTCATGTGACCCGTACTCAGCCATCTTGTTGTGGAAACGAAGAGAGACAGAAAGCTCGCACAGAAACCCTACACTGTCAGTACAGTAGAGGTAAGACATGAGCTGCAAAGTAATGATTTTGCCGTGAAATACAGATAAGTATGTGAAATGTGCACGATTCATTTCATTGGCCCTCGTCCCAGCTGATTGGAAGCGCTTAGCTGTGGTGTTGAGACCCGCATGGTTTGTTGGCCGCGGAGCTTCGGGTTGTAGTACTGTGGGAGTACCCTTTCCACATTGATTACGGGCGCCGTACATCAACAGGAAAACTTGGTCTTGCAGCAGGCTTCGCAGGCCGCAGGAACGTTTCGCCAGGGGATTGTGGGGGTTAAATATTAGCCAGCATGCTACGTATACTTTATCTTCTCTCACTAGCTAGTTAAGTTGCAGTGTGTGCTTAGTTTCTTAATGTCCAGTAATCACCTATTAAATGTCCATATGCAAAAAACAGACACTTTTGATTGAATCACTTTAGTCTGCTAATGAGACTTAGCTGCTACAGTCAGCTCTAATAAGTATTAAAGTTGTGACAGTTCTTACGGTAGGTTGGTGACTTTAGCCAACGTTATGATTTAACTGTATCAGTGTTCATGCCGTTAGAAATTCATAACCATCTCGCTTTTAGGATTCGTAACGTAGAGTAGTAGCTACAAAGTTAATATTTTTGGTAACTTGTCGTAGTGGAGACGGTGACCAGCACGGTACAGTGATAGCGATAGCTTTAAACTGTTTTCCTGATACGGCAGCGCTACCTTGGCTATAGTTGTATACATTAGGTTAATATTAGCTTTCAAACGTTAAGTAAAAAGTTTTCAGCAATATATAATCATTGTTCAGGGATGCTATCTGGTTTTGCTGTTTCAGTTTCAATTCCCAGGTAGCTACCTCAGTGTATTACATCACATTTAGCATGTTACTTTTCATTAAGGAATAACAGCATTCCCACTTGTAAGCTAACGAAGGACGTTAGCTAACTATGATAACGTTACCTACGATATATATCGTCGACTCGTTGGCGATTGATGCGTTATTTTGCTAGCTAGACGGCTAGCTAATCCACGTAGGCTGGCTAACTAGGTTCAAGATTTGTGCAACCAGATAGTCATGTAATCGGGTCTTGATGACTGGCTAGCCAGCTAGATTAGTAACTATCGCTAGATATGTAGCTAGCGATAGCCTCTTAATCATGATGGTAACTATACTGCATTTATTAAACAGTACTAACGGTATCTGTCTTGGTGGCTAAGATTTCATGGACGATTTCATGTGGGCAGTTTGAAGCTGTCAAGCATGCTCGCTCAAAAAGTTAGATTACGTCAGCTAACTTCCACAATATTTAAAAATGAGGTACTCTGGTAATACAGACTTAATAAAGTCACTCAGACAAGTTGTAATCGTAGCTCACTATGTTGGCTAACAAAGTTTGCTAGTAGAATAAATGAAATTGCAGCAACCACATGTCAATTTATAAATTTACTAAGGTATCACTAGTATACAATAATTGGGGATTCTACCCTTAGCTGTTTAGCTAACTGTTCCGTTTTCCTCACTTGGTCGTTTACTCGTTAGGCTGTACTGTGAATTGTATCAAACCAGTCTTAAGTTGATGACATTATTTTCTGCAGTGGGTCGCTAGTTTTTCTATCGCGACTCTCCGGGGTCCTCCTTGGTTCCCATGTATTCTGCAAGTGTCTTGGTGTTATCAAACGTTGACGGTTAACATGTCTGTTAGGTATCTAGAGACAACAGACGGGGCACCGTAATAACAAAGTCATTTTTGCGATGTTGTCTTAAGCAGGAGCAGGAGGTAGCACTCTTAACTGATCATGGCCGGTGTGATTACGGTGCAGCGTAGCTTTTATGAAGCATCCCTGCCAGCCGATTCTCCTCCTGAAAATAAGAGTGTGGAAGATCTCTTTTTCGTTCGGGTGTGGTGTCAGTAGACCAAAATATGATTCCTAATTGGGCAAGTCCGTTTTGATTGCCTAAAATAGATATTGGGTCTGAAATTATATCCAGTCTGGGGGGATAGGGGTTACCTTGCTTTGGCACTGGGAAGAGGGCACTGAACATATTGATGTTTCCTAACCCGAATGGATGCAAAAGCAGCTGAGAGTACAGGTTGAGCTTGACATGACACCTGGCAGAAATTTTAATTGTGTAAAAATGGCTAGATTGGGAAGTATTTTATGAATGTACATAGAAGTACAGAACCAAAATAGACAAGCGCTGAATTGTATTGGAATACATACGATTAGAGAGGTAGTTTGTTGATATAAGCATCTTGTGAATGTCTCCGAAAACCATTCCCTTGTTGGGATGTTTTTTGAATACATGTTTGAAAGATTGTCTGATGTAATGGCAGTACCTGGACCCGAGGAGGCTACCAGCTGCTTTAAAAAGCACAGTGCTTGCTATAAAAGCATCCCGTCAGTGGGCTGCTTTTGGAAACAGACTCCTCAAGGTCATTCTGTATTTATGAATTCAGGCTAAATGGTTCTCCTCATTATGTAGCATTTAAATAAGGCTCAACGTGCCAGTGTTTGTAGTTTAGACACAGGAACTTTTAAAAAAATGATTTATTTCTTAATTCAAGAAATAGCATTTTCCATATTATATTATAATTCCATTTTCTGTTCTGTCCCAAAAGAAATTCAAGAAAGAATGGCAGAAACCCAGACACTCAACTTTGGACCAGAATGGTGCGTATACGATATTTACTGTTTCTGCCCTATGTCTGTAAATTTGCTGTCTTGGATTGTGTTTTATGGCAGTCATCTTTGCTTTCTCAGCGGGAGAAAAAGTGTTGTTTTGTTTTACCCTTCATTGGTTGAAGTTTGCATGAATCAGTCATGTGTCTCATTGGCCACCAACCTGGAGTTCCTAACAGCTGGCTCCCACATGTCCACTGCCTGGAGGCCTGGGGCCGGTGGGGCTTCAGAAATTTGGTCACATGACCCACTGCACTTACTCCCACTAATCCCATTGAAAGGTGAGGCTGACCACTTCCTGTAAAACAGGACATGACATCATGACACCCCTCTCTTCTCTCTCCACGCAGGCTTAGGGCTCTCTCTGGGGGCGGGAGCGTCACCTCCCCTCCTCTCTCACCAGCATTGCCAAAGTATAAACTCGCAGATTACCGCTACGGGAGGGAAGAAATGTTAGCACTTTATGTAAAGGATAATAAGGTAAGAGCACTTTAAGGTGTTGTATTATTGGATTTGGGGTGTTAGAATCACCAGATTATGACTCCAAACAACCCACCTGTCCATCAGCCATTTTTCCATATGAGCCTGGGCTTTTTAGTCACATTGAATTGTTTCTAAAATGATAGGTTAGCTGGTATTTTAAATCGAGAAAAGTCTGCACCTATAAAGTGTTTGTAGACTGAATCCTTGAACCCACATTGTACAAGTGCAAATTCATCTTCTCCGTTGTGAGCTGTAATGTTAATTTTACTTGACGTGCAGATGTGAATGGACTTTTTCCTCCCTGCCAGATTCCTCTAGACCTACAAGATAAGGAATTTCTGCCCATTTTACAAGAGGAGCCTCTGCCACCACTGGCGCTTGTTCCTTTTACAGAGGAAGAACAGGTGACTGCTTCTTCTCCCGCCTTTGGAGTGCACACACGTCTTTTAACTGCAGATGCAATTTTCCTATATTAGTTTATGTTCATCTACTGATCTTGACTTCCACAGTGGCAAGTTTATGAACAATCTTACATGTATATATATTTTATTTATTTATTTCAATGTTTGAGCGGATGAGCAGCTTGTGATCTTACGGGATCTTACGTGTCTGTCCACAGAGAAGTTTCTCCATGTCTGTAAACAGTGCAGCTGTGCTGCGACTAACGGGGAGAGGAGGGGGAACAGTGGCAGGGGCGCCGAGAGGCAGAAGTTCCTCAAGGGGTCGAGGTGAGTTGGAGCGGGTCGGAGCCTCTTCCGTCAGGGGTCCAGCTCGGCCAGTGGGCTGCAGAACTGGGGGCTCCAGGGCCGAGACCAGCCCTGTTCAGCAGAAACAATACAGTGAAGCCACTGGTTCTTTCACATACTCCTCTAGTAAAGTAGGCAGTTTATATTTTCGCCTTTGTTTCAGAGCTTAGTGGTTTGATGCTACCATTTTTTTAGGGTGACTTAGTCTTCTGAAGAAGTCAGCAAGAGAGCCGTGGTTTAGGATTTGTTTCTGTGGAGGTCTTGAACCCTGAATTAAGCCTGGTCGAGGGTAAAGAGCTGACTTAGCCACGTTAGCACGTTTAGCGTGTGGCGTTGTAGCTCTGAAAAGCTCTGCGTCTCGCTTCAGTCTTATGAATGTGGAGCATCCTTTCTCCTCAGGTCGGGGCCGAGGTGAAGGAGGCTTTTACCAAAGAAGCTTCGATGACGTGGAGGGAGGGTTTGGTCGTGGAGCGAGAGAGATGCATCGATCACAGAGCTGGGAAGAGAGGTATCGGATTCAGTCCCCGGTCCTGATATCCTGTTTGGCCGCCCAGTAGATTTCCTTTAATCAAGAGGGGAAGAGACCATGCTGGCATGGCACTGAAATATCAAACTTTTTAAAATTATGATTGACCTCATCCATTTAGTTTATGTAGTTTTGCTATCGGGAGAATTAATAAGGGTATTCCAGACACGTTATTTCTGCCCTTGTTTGTGGAAAAACCACATTTAACTGTGCTCAATAAAGTCTGAGCTGAAGCCTATTTGTTTTTCTAAAGGTTCGTATAAAATGTGTTTGTGCAGAGTCAGCGCTCATGTTCCACTGCATTTTGAAACATTTGTGCCAGCTGCTGTCATTATTTCCCGCTCATATCAGTAAGGAAATAGAGATCTGAACTGAAAATCAGTTCAAAACTGAGTTGAAGCGTTGTTGGGCAGACGGTCCTAATGATGTATTCTGTTTTTCCCTTCAGAGGAGACAGGAGGTTTGAAAAGCCCGGTCGAAAAGAGCCAGGTTAGTACAGATGTTAACCTGATAATGTCTGATTTAACAGTGAACCTAATGAACAATAAACAGTTAATCACAGCACAGTATTACATCTGCCCCATATCTGTGTGTAGACCTGGAATTGTGTTGTTAGATTATGGTCAAATTGAAAAATAATGCTAAGCAGTGATTGCAGTACCTCAGAAGAATGCTAGGTGGCAGTCACGTCAGTCTTAAAAGGAGACAGTGGAGCGCTAACGTAATTAGAACAATCTCATTTCTGGACTGTTTTTCATGAGACACAACCCTGAGAAAGTGTTTGGATATACCTTGGCTCGGACAGCTGTTCATTGCCCTTTGAGTGAAGCTGAATGTGTTAAAGAAAAACAAAAATCGAAGATAAGACACTTGGAGCTGGCAGAGATCGGAGAGAAGCATGGCAAATGCTTTTGTCAGACTGTACTTCACAAAAAAACAGTTTTATTCCACTTAAATTATATCTTTACAAGCAGTTGACAGTGTGTCGCTATTCTCGCTTGTTTTGTGCAAGGTGACAGTGGGGTTTTTTTTTAGTAGTGACGTGGTATGCTCTTCAGACCTTTCCATCATTTTTCGTAAATCCTCACAATCACAGAATATTGTACAAACGATTATCTTTGATTCAGAACTCTGTTTTTTTTCTTTGTATACAAATGTGTGAAATCTATGATATAACATTTTGTGGTACATACATATGTGATTTGCAAGATATTTTGTGAAACTATTTATAACATGGTGAAGTTATGTGATAATTTAACCTAAATATATTGAAGGCATTACTTCGCACAAACTGGTAATCAACATGATGGAAGTTTCCAGACTGCCACCAGATTAATTACAGATAATGTTAATCCTTTTTGATAATTTATGCTAGCACAGTAGCGAAATTAGCAATCTGAAGTGTTCTGTGTGACCACTGTCCTGATACTGTGTCATCTTCAACATGTAAAAGCATATTTCCAGTGTCTTTTTTTGATTTATTGTTTGTTCATGTTTTGTTTCTCTTCCATGTGGCGTGGACCTGTTAGATGCTGCCCCGGCCCACTTTCAGTTGAATCACAGTAAGTGTGGTCGTCTTTCTGCCAATGGAGGGGACGGTTTAAGCAGTTGTGTGAACTTCCGAGCTCCTGGGAAGCTCCGTAAAGCTGGGGAGCCTGAGGTCTTTGGAAACCCCCCACCCATCTCCTTTAGTTCAGTGTCTTTTCAGTCAGGATCGAAAAAGTTGAATCCAGATGAGCAGGCATGAGTGTTTGACCCCCTACTCCATCCTGTCGCTTCCATCTCCATTGATCTGAACCACAAACTCCTTGTCGCCGTCAATTTTCGTGTGCGCTGGACTGGGTAGCACTTTGCCAAAGTTGCTCATGTTCACCTTGTAGTGTCCCTGGGCGTCCAACCTCAAGATGGGGGCAAAGTGGTGGTCGAACTCGATCTCCCCGCGCAGGTACGAAGTTCTCCTCTGGCAGCTTTCGCCAGTGCCCTCCTGGGCAGCGGTCAGGAAGACGACCAGCTCGAAGTGAGCGGGGTTGCCCTCTCGCAGGGCGGGGTAGAGCGGGCTGCACTGGGTCAGAGGGTGGTAGAATGTAACTGGGAAGATGAAGAACGGGCAGGGGAGACCCCTGAGGCGGTCGAGGTGGAACTCCACACTCGTCTGGTGTAGAGTTTGGTCCCCGCGGTCCTGGTACAGCACCGCGCTCACATGCACGTCCACCAGGGGGCGTGGCAGCATGTTGGTGGCGCGGAACATCAGGCAGGCCTCCCCCTCGTGCTGGCCCACCACCGCAGACGGGCTGAACTGTATCGCATTCGCCCGTTTCTTCGGCATGGCGATCTTCGCCACAAATGCACCTGGGAAGGAGGAACAGGTGAGGTGGGCCAGTTTTATTTATTACAAACATCACGACAGTTAGTAACCAGAAGTCTGCTGGGTCTGTTTATATGGAGCTAGTGAGGCAGGAGCATTTCAGTAGTCCTGACATACAGAATTATACCGCCTTGTCAGTTCAAGATTTAAGAGCAGACAGCCTGTGCAGTCTAAATATATCTAGATCTGACCAAAGTTTTGTGCATGTCGTGACTGCTTATTGAGTGCTGAATCAAACCGCTGTGTGACCGAGCGGTGTTTGTGATTTGCTGGTCATGGCTTTGCAGATGATGTAAACGTGGTTTTTACACGCCCCTTTACCTGTGATGACCGCCTCCAACATGAGGCCCAGGAGCATCTGCACGGCCAGCAGCGCGATGGCGCTCGGGCAGTCCCCGCTAGGGAACATGGTGCCGTAGCCGATGGTCAGCTGGGTCTCCAGGGAGAAGGAGAAGGCGGCGGTGAAGCTGGTGATGTGCTTGACGCACACTATGTGGTCGGTGGGCGGCTGGTCGTGGTCCACCTCCAGGTCGCCGTTGACGTGGGCCAGCAGGTACCACAGGCAGGCGAACAGGAGCCAGTGGGCCAGGAAGGATGCACAGAAGGCCAGCAGGGTCCAGCGCCAGCGCAGGGCCACCAGGGTGCCCCACAGGTCCTGCAGGTACAGCAGCCAGGCGGCGGGCACCCCCTGCACCCCGGGGCCTGGCAGGGTACAGTGCCCGTCTTTGGTCACCAGCCGCTGTCTCTGCTGGGCGATGAGAGGAAGCGATGCCTTCCCATCCATATCCATGCCTTTGCCTGGCATAGCTGGCGGTGCTCTCCGGAGCTGTCTAAAGGAGGGAATGACGGCATTCAGGGAGGTTATAAAATGCCAAGATTGTTATCGGAGCATGAAAGTGGAGCAGGCCCTCTGCGGTGGTATCTCTGCAGAGAACAGCACAAGGCCCGATTTTCATCGCATCCTCAGAGGGGAAAACAAATCTCACAAGATTTATCAACAACTCCAGGGCAGCTGGGCTGTTTTGATTGACTGAGAGCCGTCTGTCCTTTCAACTGAAATCTATTGGGGACATGTCCCATCTGATTACAGAAAGGAATGGTTGTATTACGCTTCGGCCTGTTTGAGAATAGAAACGCATTATCACAGTTTCAGTTCTGACTGAGTAGTCTCACCTGCTATTAGTCATCCTTCCTACTACTTAGGCTTCATTTCTGTGGGAGTCACAGGTTAAGAGTAGTTCATGCATGATAAATAGGTTTTCCTCCTGTTCCAAGAAAACATTTCTGCTCTTTCATGACATTTGGTCTGTTGTAACATGCAATGATAAAAAGAAGCAGTTGGTTTTTGTGAAGGAAAGGTGTATAGTATTTTTTTTTTTTTTTTTGAAGGAAAAGTGTTTTGCATGTGAACGGCTGTCATTGGTGTTTTTGAAGGAAAGGTGTTCAGCATGTGAATGTCATTGGTGTTTTTGAAGGAAAGGTGTTCAGCATGTGAACGGCTGTCATTGGTGTTTTTGAAGGAAAGGTGTTCAGCATGTGAACGGCTGTCATTGGTGTTTTTGAAGGAAAGGTGTTCAGCATGTGAACGGCTGTCATTGGTGTTTTGAAGGAAAGGTGTTCAGCATGTGAAAGGTGAAAGAATACCGCCTCTTACCTGTCACAGCAGTGGTCAAGAGTGATTGGTCAGGAGAGTCAGGTGACAGGGAGGAAGAGCGGACTGCTCACGTGGCTCTTTCAAAAGTGCTGCTCGTTTGGCTGTTCCTTCACAAGGGCTTCTCTGTCTCTGAAACACCGCATACATCCACTGTCAGAACCTGCGTTGTACATTATGAACCGGGGGGTAAATCACCTTCATTTCACTACCAAAATTCCTTTTTTTGCATTAAAGGGATACAACATGGGGTAAAAGCTGTCATAGTATTTCATTTGGTTTTTGCAAGGAGTTAGAGTCGGCTGAAGTTGGAAAAAGGGGTCAGTTGTGCTCATGTTCTTTGTAGTTCTAAAACAATCCACATTATGATTTTGTCCACATAGCTGAGAAAATTAACATCACTGATTATTGGTAAAAACAGAAGCGTGCTCTGGGCATTATTGTCAAAGTAACTCAACTATTCTGTGTCTTTTCAGTGTACGTTTTACCAGATCGGTGGTATTTGCATGCATATCCTCAGACAAATTCTTCATTCATAATCATTTGGAAAACGGTCCGGTAACTCAGGAAGCTTTGAATAGATTATATGGATCAAACTCAGTGAATGGAGTCCATGGTGGCAAAATCTTTATGTCTAAATAAAAGTCCATGTAAAGACAGTGCATATCATGATAAGCGTACATGCAGATGTGATTTATGCATTCACTGCATGATCTAAGTACTTTGCAGGACTGTCTGTTAGCCACTTAACTGGTGAATCCACCATCTCTGAATTTGTAGTCAGGAAAACCTATGAATGGTTGGTTGGCAAAGTCTGAAAAACATCTGTGTTTTCAGCATGGTCAACAAATTATGATCATAAAAAAACCACATAATTCTGCCACGGGTAAAAGGCAGAAAATCTAAGAAAAACTTAGTGTGGTGACTCTTTATCCTTGCATCTGTGCCAAATACAAATATCAAAATTAAGTTCAAAATTTGGCAGGAAATTTTGCCTCCACTTTTCAAAACCGATCACTTCAGGCCCCAAAGAGAGTAAAGGGAACCCTAACACGGAGAAGTGCCATACTGAATCATTCACTTCACCAAAGATTTTATTTCTTTATTTTTTTTTTACAAACTTATACAAACTTGGTTCACGTTGTTTGCCCTTCCCAGAAGCGCCTGCCTGTACGCCATCACTGCCACCTGTTGCTCACAAGCGTTTTTTTTCTGGTGAGCTCACACAGACTCAGTGGGAGGATCTGTGTGTCTGTTTCATCTTTGATAATAAAAGACTGACATTGTTTTTTGTTTGTTTTGAGGGTCTGGACTGCCAGTTTAGTGCACAGCCGATGTAAGTTAAAGTGTAAGAAGTGGCCCTTTGTCCTCAGTAAATGGGGAAAATCAGACTTGTGATTAGTTTACTCTGTATTGTCTTTTAATTCTGGCTGCAGCATCACCGGTTTAATCACATGGGGTGCATGTGCTGAGTGCGCTGGAGGCTATCGGTACATCAGCCTCCGAGTCGGCTCTTCCTGTGGGAAGAAACAGTTCCTGAACGCCTTCACGGTCGTAAATATCCCTCGGTCACTATGCCGTCTCAGCAGGGCTTCTGTATTTGTCTGGGAAATTATTGCGCTGCTCTTCCAAACTGTATGAAATTGGATAAAGAAAGGAAGCTCCTCTCTTCTCCAGTCTATTTTGTCGCGTACGTATTAGTTCTATTAGTCAAAGTGTTTTTTCCCCTCCCCCCTCTTGGTTTGAATGCACTAGGTGCCTCAGGGGGGACGCGATTTGAATGTTGTTGTCTCTCACAGTTTTCGTCCGCTCTTATGGAATCTAGTCAGTGTGCAAGTGCGCGTTAAAGGGACCTGATAAATGTTTTACAGTCAGGAAGCAACAGTTGTTCTTAGTGTTTGGACCTGTGATAACTCAGCTGCTCTCTGAATCATTCACAGGACTTCCTTGCTCAGTGGAAATAGTGAAAAATAGGAGTGAAAATTCAGTCGATGTGCTCTGTAGTCTAACCTTTCGGTAGTGTTGTTCAGCATTTAAGTCTTGTGATTGTTTAACATAGTTAATGTGTCATAGTATGATGTACATGTTTTGATTATGAATACAACTCAATTCCTGACCTGTGTCTTTAAATTATCTGGACTATCACGAAAACATTTCTGAAGTCAGAGGAAAAATACGTTTTTCCTTGACTTCAGCTACTTTTTACTAATTTAATTGAGATTTAAGTCAGAGCTTTCCTTACATTATTTAATTGCTTGAACACTGTTCAGCTCTTCTGTTTTTGGTTTTTTTTTTTTTTTTGTTAATCCGCCTTTTGTTTCTCGCGGAATCAGTGTACCGTTCATTATTTCAGTAACCGTCGCTCTGTCTGCGGACCATCTTGCCAAAGCTGTAGGCA